>JAWPHD010016895.1:0-47407 GCA_037043455.1 Cyrtodaria siliqua
GGCAAATGTGCACATGTCTACATGGAGTGTCGACACTGTTTGACGACACTGTTTGACGACACTGTTTGACTACAGGGACTGTGGACAGTGTCAGTTCCTGACTTTGTGTAACCTGAAACGGAGTTACCATTTATAAAACACTTACTGTAAGAGCAACTAGAAATGTGCCCATGGCACACGGATGCCCTTGCTATTGCTTCACAAATCAAAATCCTTATTTGCGCTGTCCTTGAAATTAGCGCGGTCTTTTAAATCCCAAGCGCGGTGCTTTGATTTACTCGATTCATGTTGCTCATCGTCCGACACATACACTATAACCAGACCCTCTACACAGGATGTTAGTCACGCGCTATCGGTGTGAAATACTACACCTCAAGGACAAGTGTGTACAGTTGTATAAACCAGCCAAATCAGGCAGAGATACGGTGTTTTCGCATTGCGTTAGCTGTGTATCACTTGACTTTATTGTTGATCATTATTATGTCCCGACAAACAAAACTTGATGGGATTAATTAGATAAGATGAAGCGATGTGACATACTTGATTGGATAATGTGATTTAAATACATGATGAGTGATTATTAATGAGTTGTTAAAAAAAATACGATGTTTTGAAGTTAATTAAGTTAAACTGGGTTACTTCACTATAAAATGTCCGATGTTTCTATTAATTTATCGTAACAAAACGTCGAAGCAAAGTAGTAAGAGACCCTTAGATGGGGGAATTGGCAAGTTTTTTGTGGTAAGAAATGTTGAGGCTGCACCTACTGTCTGTGACTCAGCATCTGAACCAGTCGCAAAAAGAGCCAGGGTCAGACTGACCGGGTTCAATCCAGACTCGGAAAAAGACTTCAAATGGGTTGAGAAAATGGTTAGTAAATAAATACATGTAATTTAAGGGCAATCAATGTAAAGTGTATTATTCAAATGCAGATATTGTAAAGTGTATGGTAGCTGATTATGGTCTAAATTTAATGGATAAAGTGTTTGTTGTATTGGGGTATATTTATGTACAGATTATATTATTTCATGTTGTAGTTTGTACTAGGGTATCAAAAAAATTTGGGCCACCAACATTCAATTTGGGCCAGTGGGTTTAAGGGCAATCAAAAAATACACGGACGGACCGACGGACGGACCGACAAGCTCACTCCTATATACCCCACCAAACTTCGTTTGTGGGGGTATAATTAAGAGTCCAGACACCATTTCTGACACGGACACTAGGAATAAGTGGGTGGTCTTCTTCCACCACAAAAAATTGGCCATCATACATAGCCCAAAATGTCCTGAAAAATGACGTTGAGCACCAAACAAAGCAAAAAAAACACCGTTCACGAATGGTGGGAGCATTAAAATACCTGACATTGTGAATTTCCATGCTGATCTGACATTATACCATACAGAAATATTTAACACTCAGAATAGGTGTTTATGATCACTGTATACTTTGTATTTGGATACATGAGTATTGGTTTACTCTGTTTCCTATCATGACACCTCAGTATATCTTGGATTATTATAAAAAGTACTTGAATGTATAAACACATTACACGTCTTTCACATTATAATACGTCTCCGCTACATATTTCATTTTATCACAAACCTTGCGGTGTGGTGCGCAATGAAGCTATGACATAAGTATCGCAACACAGTAGTGTAATAAATATGCAAAGGACAGCCTAATCATCTGTTGGTCTGTTGGAGGAACAAATGACCTGACCGTAGTATTTAAAAGACAAACAAGTCATGTGACGTTTATATAAAACTATGCTAATTACTGGGATACGGAATTCGATTAGGCCGTTCTGATTGATCAGTGTGGTAAGGAGATGACCGAATCAATGGAATTCATATAGGCAGGTACATTAATAAAAGTATGAAATTTTTGGAGTTACGTGATACCTAAAATCTGATCGGGGGCGTTTAAATGGAGGTATATATAAACATAATACACAAATGTAGAGACAAATAATAGCTGACTTACCCACACTTGTATCTGGAACCAATTATCATGTTGTTACAGCTGTCACAGAATACCCCATCATGACTGTATACGGCTGGAAAACAAGAATCAAGTTTGAAAAGATATATATACCGAGATAATGGTTCAGATGACAAAGAAGCTTCCAATGACAAAGAAACATACTCCGAGATAAGGGTTCAGATGACAAAGAAAGCTTCCGATGACAAAGAAACATACTCCGAGATAAGGGTTCAGATGACAAAGAAAGCTTCCGATGACAAAGAAACATACTCCGAGATAAGGGTTCAGATGACAAAGAAAGCTTCCGATGACAAAGAAACATACTCCGAGATAAGGGTTCAGATGACAAAGAAAGCTTCCGATGACAAAGAAACATACACCGAGATAAGGGTTCAGATGACAAAGAAAGCTTCCGATGACAAAGAAACATACTCCGAGATAAGGGTTCAGATGACAAAGAAAGCTTCCGATGACAAAGAAACATACACCGAGATAAGGGTTCAGATGACAAAGAAAGCTTCCGATAACAAAGAAATATACACCGAGATAAGGGTTCAGATGACAAAGAAAGCTTCCGATGACAAAGAAACATACCCCGAGATAAGCTTCTGATGACAAAGAAATATACAAAGTCAATATACATAGACAAGAAGAATTATACACAGAGATTAAATGAAAAAGAAATAAAGTTTCTGATGACAAAAAAATATACACCGACACAAAACCTTTGACAACAAAAAAATATACGCTTTGATAAAGCTACTGATGACAAAGAAAGCTTTTGATGTCAGGACAAAAAAATATACACCGTCACTGAGAAAAAGCTTCTGATGACTTCTGGCATACATTTCAACTTTATAAATCATTTTAAGCATATAACTAATTTTGCAAGCCAAGCTGTTGTATGGATATTAAGTTCAGTGAATATCGTCAAATATTACACTTACGATACTCTCCTCCTACGCCGAGATTCTTGGTGGACCCTGCTGTTGTAGAGGTGGTTCCTAATTGAGTCTGTGTGGATCCCTGATGGGATTCAATCACAGCCCCATCAAGTCCCTTCAGAACATGTTTCACCGTCTTCCTGGTAACATCACGAACAATTTCGGACCGTAGCTCTTTTTTCAGCTGAAAAATAGGATTTTCTGTTAGTCTGACAACATTTTTTTGTCAGTACCAGGCTTACCAACAGCTACTGTTACAAAGGTTGTAAACCGGGGCTCTTGTCTAACAATACAAGATCTTTTACATGGCTACAGTATTTCCCTCCCTGTACATGGGACCACAGGCTTTAAAATGGACACTTGCCATATCAAGGTATTGAAGACATGCATTTGGGTACTACCACAACTGTCAAAGAACCTGGTACCTTTTCTGTGAGAGACAAGTGTGCTAATGCATCGACCACTGCAACTCCAAAAGCAAAGTTTAGACACTTAACATAGCTTTACAATGACACTGCTTTCTTTTAACAGTATATACTATATTATCTAAGGCCAGCAGGAGAATCTTATTTCTCAACCCTTAACTCCCTACGTATATATAATGGACAGTTCTTTCTTTGAATTAAGACCATTCCATTTATGTGACAAAGGGGTGTTTTGGGGAAAATGACAGATCAGCAGCTGGACATTCCTGATCTGGGTTTACAATGGACGCAAAGGCTATTGCAGTCGTGCTTAGCGGGTTAAGGGTTAAAATCAGTGGAGTGTAGCTGGTGGCAAGCCCGGAGGGACCCCATTATTTCCATCTCACAACAAAATATAATTTATTAGAATGACATCAAAATTCCAAACTTTAGCCATAAATGCGACAAAACAGTAACTAATCTGTTTCGAATTTCACTTGTCTCATCGTAAAAGTAAACCATGCTTAAAACATTTTAAACATGAATAGTTGAGTCGAAAAACAAACCTGGGTCATAAACGCCACAAAGTCTGAGTACTGAAGAAGCTCGCCGATTCTTCCACTGCTGTCCTCACTGGCCCTTGTGGATGGCTGTATATCAATCTGTTCAATTTTCGGTGCACGATTCAGTTGTAGTCTTTGTTCGTCAACTTGTAGCTCTGGTTGCTCGTCCTCTTCTCTCTGGACTTGACGTTTTGGCTAGGAAAAAAATAATATATACTCACAAGTCCCTGTCAACATGTTGTGATTATAGACGGATAATATTATGATTAATTTTCAGTTTAACTCTGATTTGTTCTTAAGCTTAGTGTTGTTCTATAGCTTGGCTCTGATTTGTCCTTTAGCTTAGCTCTGGTTTATTGTTTAGCTTATCTCTGGTTTGTTCTTTATCTTATCTCCGGATTGTCCTTTAGCTTAGCTTTGTTGTTTTTCTTTATCTAAGCTCTGGTTAGTCTAGGTTTGGTTTATTGTTTAGCTTAGCTCTGGTTTGTTCCTTAGGTTAGCTTTGGGTTGTTCATCAGCTTAGTTCTGGTTTATTCTTTATCTTAGCTCTGTGTTGTTGTTTTGCTTAGCTCTAGTTTATTCTTCAGTTTAGCTATCGCTTGTTCTTTAGCTTAGCTTTCAGTCTGGTTTGTTCTTTAGCTTAGCTCTGGGTTGTTCTTCAGTTTAGCTTTGGTTTGTTCTTTACTTTAGCTCTCGGTCTGGTTTGTTCTTTAGCTTAGCTCTGGGTTGTTCTTTAGTTTAGCTTTGGTTTGTTCTTTAGCTTAGCTTTCAGTCTGTCAGTTCTTTAGCTTAGCTCTGGGTTGTTCTTCAGTTTAGCTTTGGTTTGTTCTTTAGCTTAGCTTTCAGTCTGGTTTTTTCTTTAGCTTAGCTCTGGGTTGTTCTTCAGTTTAGCTTTGGTTTATTCTTTAGCATAGCTCTGGGTTGTTCTTTAGTTTAGCTTCCGTTTATTCTTTAGCTTAGCTGTTTGTTCTTCAGTTTAACTCTGGGTTGTTCTTTAGCTTAGCTCTGGTTTATTCTTTAGCTTAGCTGTGGTTTATTCTTTAGCTTAGCTCTGGTTTATTCCTTAGCTTAGCTCTAGTTTATTCTTCAGTTTAGCTATGGTTTGTTCTTTAGCTTAGCTCTGTGTTGTTCTTTAGTTTAGCTTTGGTTTGTTCTTTAGCTTAGCTCTCGGTCTGGTTTGTTCTTTAGCTTAGCTCTGCGTTGTTCTTTAGTTTAGCTTTGGTTTGTTCTTTAGCTTAGCTCTCGGTCTGGTTTGTTCTTTAGCATAGCTCTGGGTTGTTCTTTAGTTTAGCTTCCGTTTATTCTTTAGCTTAGCTGTTTGTTCTTCAGTTTAACTCTGGGTTGTTCTTTAGCTTAGCTCTGGTTTATTCCTTAGCTTAGCTCTGGTTTGTTCTTTAGCTTAGCTCTATGTTGTTCTTTATCTTAGCTCTGGTTTGTTCTTTAGTTTAGCTTTGGTTTGTTCTGCAGTTTAGCTCTGTGTTGTTCTTTAGCTTAGCTCTGGGTTTTTCTTTACCTTACATTATCTGTTGTATTTTGTTCAGTTAACTCTGGTTTATTATTTAGGCCTGCAGTTGTGTAGTCTTTACTTTTGCTGTTTTTTTTGTTTTTGTTTAGTTAAGTCTGGCTTATTCTTTAGGCTTGCTATTGTTAGGTCTTGGCTTTAGCTATTTTTTTTTTTTTTTAGTTACATCTGGTTTATTCTTATTTATGGTTTATTCTTATTTGCTGGTTTATTCTTATTTCTGGTTTATTCTTATTTCTGGTTTATTCTTTAGTTAAGATTTGGTGTATTCTTTCATCTAGCTCTGGTTTTTTCTTTACCTTAGCTCTAGTTGCTTTAGTTTATTCCTTAGCTTAACTCTGTCATGCTTTAGGTCTGCTATCGTTTAGTTGTTACATTATCTGTTGTATTTTGTTCAGTTAACTCTGGTTTATTATTTAGGCCTGCAGTTGTTTAGTCTTTACTTTTGCTGTTTGTGTTTAGTTAAGTCTGACTTATTCTCTTTAGCTATTTGCTTTTTGTTTAGTTACATCTGGTTTATTCTTATTTCTGGTTTATTCTTATTTCTGGTTTATTCTTTAGTTCAGATTTGGTGTATTCTTTCATCTAACTCTGGCTTATTCTTTAGCTAACAATTTAGTCACACGTATGGTAACACATTGACCGACAACTGCCTAAATTATAACAAGTGTTATATATGTAGAAACAACCACTTGACATTAATTAATGGCAATATGAGCAGTTACTATTTACAACAGATCTCTTTTTGCAAGCAACCCACTTTCAACTTATTTCATTATCTTGTTTTAAATCTTTTAATCTCACATAGATGTATGTTTGCACATCCTGTTTAACCCTTAACCCGCTATGCATGACTAAAATAGCCTTTGCATCCATTGATTGAAACCCAGATCAGCCTGCAAGTAACTCGCAGGTTGATAATGGTATACACGGTCTGGCTGCTGATCAGTCATTTTCCCCCAAAACACCACCTCACATAAATGGTATGGTCTTAATTCAAAGAAAAGAACAGTCCATTATATATATGTAGCGGGTTAAGGGTTAATATCCGAACATAATAACGTTACGTGGACGAGATACTTCAACCAGTCGACATTTGTTTTAACCCTTCCCTCCCACATGGAATCTTGCGGTTATAATATCACTCAAGCATTAACACCATTTTCAAAATGCCAATATACTTTTGGCCAAAATAAAATAGTTTGTAGAGAAGCAATTGCAGACAATTGGGTAAAAATTAAAATTGAGAACATTTATGTTATTTTATTTAATCCTCACCTCCCACACTGAAGTATCTGGGTGCAAACAAAACTGTGCATCTTCACTAAGACCGGGAAGCATTATCTTTTCCTCATCTGTCCTGGGTTCTATCTTTTCCTCATCTGTCCTCGGTTCTATACCGTCAACTTTACAATCGTCAGTTCTGTTTTCAGCTGTCAAGAGAACAAGGTAAAACTGATGTTGATTATTTACAAATAAGGGACACCCTTGAAATATGCATCAAGCATTAAGTCTGTGTGTGTGTATGTGTGAAGTTCTAAGGTTTATAGTCCCTCTACCATATGTGCCAAGAGGAGAATCCCCTAAGACATGGCATTGGTCAAGCATTTAAATTGACACCTTGATCTCAGTGCTCAAGAAATAGGAAAGCCCGACGCCCGGGGCTCCTCGAAATCCATTCCAGGCCTGTCTCATTTTGCAGACGAGGAGCCCGTCGGGCCTGTCCTTAAAAAAAAAAAATTCGCCCAAAAAAATCAGTTTTACTTTATCTGAAGCTCAAGTTCCTCAAGACAAAATACTCCCATGTGTATTGTGAACTGTGAAAACACTTGCAATAAAGTAATTAAAATGTGTTATACACACATTGAAACAATAAGAAGTTTGAATATTTTGCCTGGCTTCGTGTCGGCACTTTGTCACAACTTTGAGGTCGACAATTGTTGCCATAAAACTCATTATTCTGCTATTAGGGTTGTGTTTTCTTTCCTTTGTGATAAGAAATACCGTTTTTGTCATTAAAAACACACTAATGCATGAAAAAAAATCGTTATTGATGGTATTTCGATTGAATGTTTGTGAAATGTTCGGGCCGTAAAAGTGCGGTGTCATAGTAGTTCGGATGGTACATAATTTCGGATATATATATATATATATATTTTTTTTTTTTTTTACATTATCAAATAAGAAAAACTGTCCTTTACAAATACATGTTGGTGGAAAGAAAAATATATATACTGTATATATATATATGTATAACTACAGATATAAAGTATATTTCTATTCATTATTTAAGGTGTAAGGAGTTCCTGGAATCCTACTTTTAAATGAATTCTAGTGTAGGCTCCTAATTCTTTACTTGGAGAAAGTGGTGACAAAAAGAAAAAATATAGCCAGAGGAGGTTCTGATAGTCTCATAAAACCTGATTAAAAGTTTGGCTCCAAGTTTAGCTCCAGTTTCACCAAGTCGGCTCTGATTATTATCGTTTGGCAAAAGTGCTAGTACTCTCCTTTGCATTGGTTATAAATTACTATGTAATATTCTATTCTAACATATTTTAAACGAAATGGTAAATAAGTCCGCTGACCAGGGCGCATAAAGTGGTAGCAAAAAGAAAAATATAGTCAGAGGAGGTTCTGAGCTTGATTAATACATACGTAACAAAATTAATGTGTGCTATAAAAGTGAATAAAGACACATTTCCAATAAGAAAAAAATATTGGACCTTTCCATTTTAAATCAGGGCCTGTCCATTTCAAATCGGGGTCTGTCCATTTTCAGAAGCAACAAGCCCTGGGCCTGTCTCTTAAAATAATTTTCTTTGAGCACTGGATCTATTTGAACAGTATAGTTTTCTTCAAACCTGCAAGAGTTGTTACACAATTGGTAAAAATAAACAAACTCCTCTAACAGGTATAGTTGAAGGGACAATGTCCGTAACTTTTAGCTTATAAATCACACACTAATCACGTTCACAAACTTTACACTAAACACTACTGAATATTTACCAATTAAAAGCCAAATTATTTGACGGAATTCAATCGCGGTCCAAAAAAAGAAGTACCGCAGCCCAAACTAAAATTATACTTGCGGGTAATAATAGTGAGCGCGCAATAGTCGATGTAGCTCCCAACTGAGCTGAACGGGCCATACATATTACGCAATACCTACCATGCAGAAAACCTAATGTGCTAATGGAAGTCACATGATCAACAGAAAAGGTAAATAATGTGGGTCCCATATTATTTACAAATGATAATTAAAACTTTTTTTTTAAACTCATGAATGTATTACTAGACTAGTTTGGGTCTGTGCTCATGTTTTCATGTATACATTTCACTGAATAAAAGTCAGACAGTTATTTGGTTATGTTAAATATCTGCTTACTTACGGACAGTGTCCCTTTAACATGGATTATTGTTTCCTGTTATTAAGACACTTCTCATAATTATGGCAGTTCTTACTCATCCTGATTTCTGAATGGTAAAATATTTACATTTGATAAAGATGTTTATATGATTAATTTCCTGTACTGATTTTATCTCAGTCATACACACATAAACAAAATTAATGTAACGATAACAGGATTTCATTATGCTTACAGCTTTTTTGTATGTTCGTTCTCCTGCATATCAATTTTCCTTATATCTCCAATTTATTTTAACTTCATTCAAACACGCTTTACAATATACCGTTGTTAACGTGTACACACCTTTGTGTACAACTGATGCTGTATTTCTGAGATAAGAGCAGGATTCAGACTGCACTGATCAGACACTGATAATGACAATTGTTGTTAAACTGTCAACACATTATTTAGGTTATAAGGGCCCTCCCAGAGAAAGGAAGAGTGTATGGAAACCAAGCCACAGTATTTTTTCACCCTTTTGGGAATGGTAGTGGAAACCATTCAATTGGGAAAATTCGCGTTGTTTTGTCTTAAGTTGGAAGTTTTTCACTATCAAAAAAAGCTAAAAATTTAAAACAAAGAAAAAAAAGATAAATCTGGTAATGTTTGGTAAAGATCAGATGAAAAATGAAGGCCCTATCGCCTCAACAAGGCAAAATATAGCACTTTTAATGAAATAAAGGGCCATAACTCCGCTGTTTGCTTAAATACTTTTGCAAACACATTACCATTGATACATTCTCTATTAGTATTTCATAACTCTTCCCCTAAGGGTGCCCTTTGGTGACGAATTAGCGTGATCTGCGCATATTTTCATGCAACGCGTATGTGGATGTTGTAAAAAGTGGGAAGATGTTCCAAAATCATTAGTCGTACATCCTTGATACTAAGTATACATGTTCGCAATCATGAACCCCACACATTGATGTAGGTTCGATAATTATAGATTATTATATGTCTGTTTTCATATCAGCCACTGTATCATCCCTGAGACCCTATATGTGCCCGAGGGCTTTAGCCTCTAGATATAATTCCTACACATCTGATCTCTAAACTTTGGTATATTGTGCGACATACCAGGCTTAGGGTTTGATTTATTCATAATAATGGTATATCGCACACTTTTCCACAGTTTTGAGATCATATGGGCAGGAATTATATCATGAGGGCTGAAAACACGACATGCTTCTGATCGACATACTATTGTATATTGTGTGATATATCACACTTATGGATTATTTGGATTTGATATAACATTTGTGTTAACGTTAATTTTAATTCTAACATGGCAGATGCTATTTTCAGTATACACAAGCAATTACAACAGTCTGGTAAAATATACCATAAACAAGAGGCCCAAGAGGGCCTGTGGACGCTCTACTGGCTCAAGATAAAGTTTATGTATAAGGGGCCATAAGTCTTTCAAAAATCATTCAACCAGAACATGGCAATGACAGGTGCAACTAGGCTTAGTACTGATCATCCTCGCCAAGATACGCTGAAATCTGGCAAAGAGTTCAGAAGAGACTAATCAGGACAAAGTTTGTGTATTAAAACATTTAAAGGGTCACAACTCTGCCAAAAATCATTCAACCGAAATATAGCTATGATATGCACAACTAGGCTTGATACTGATCATCCTTGTCAAGTTTCGTCTGTATCCAGCGAGGGGTTCAGGAGAACTAGCCCTGAAAAAAACTGTGGTATCAAAATCCTTTAAAGGGCCATAACTCTGCCAAACATCTGTAAACTGAAATGTGATGATGACATGCACAACTAGGCTTGGTGCTGATCATCCCTGCAAAGTTTCATTGAAATCTGGCAAGGGGTTCAGGAGAAGTAGATCAGAACAAAGTTTGTGTATTAAAACCTTTAAAGGGCTATAACTCCGCCAAAATTGGATGTTTTTCGAACTTGTCCAAGCTTTCATTTATATTAACAATCTGGTAAAGTTTCTGAAAGATCGGATGAAAGATGAAGGCCTTATCGTCTTAACGAGGCAAAATATAGGATTTTTAGCTAAATCAAGGGCCATAACTCCACAAGTACTGGTTCGATCTGGCTGGTTTTCAAACTTGACCAAACTGTCATTGATATTAACAATCTAGTTAAGTTTCATAAAGACCGCCTGAATAATGAAGGCCCTATCATCTTAACGAGGCAAAGTACAGCATTTTTAACTAAATCAAGGGCCATAACTCATCTGTTACTGGTCCGATCTGGCTGGTTTTCGAAATTGTCTGAACTGTCATTCATACAAACAATCAGGCAAAGTTTTGTAAAGATCAGATGAAAGATGAAGGCCCTATCGAATTAACAAGGCAAAATATAGCATTTTTAACTAAATCAAGGGCCATAACTCCGCTGTTACTGGTCCGATCTAGCAGATCTTCGAAATGTCCGAGCTTTCATTTATACAAACAATCAGGCAAAGTTTTGTAAAGATCAGATGAAAGATGAAGGCCCTATCGTCTTAACGAGGCAAAATATAGCATTTTTAACTAAATCAAGGGCCATAACTCCGCTGTTAATGGTACGATCCAGCTAGTTTTCGAACTTGTCCTAGCTCTCATTTATATAAACAATCTGGTAAAATTTGGTAAAGATTGGATGAAAGATGAAGGCTCTATCATCTTAATGAAGCAAAATATAGCAATTTTAACTAAATCAAGGGCAATAACTCCGTTGTTAATAGTCCGATCTAGCTGGTTTACAAACTTGTCCGAGCTTTCATTGATATTAACAATCTGTGCAAGTTTGGTAAAGATCAAATAATAAATGAAGGTGCTAGAGTGTTCACAAGGCTTAATATGGCATTTTTCTGCAAAACAAGGGCCATAACTCCGGTGAAATTATTTTGACCTTGCCTGTTTTCGAACTTGTCCGAGCTTTCATTGATATAAAGACACTGGCAAAGTTAAGTAAAGGTCCGATTAATATTGAAGGCCCTAGAGAGTTCACAAGGCAGAACATAGCATTTTTCAGAAAAAACAAGGGCCATAACTCCGGTGTTACAGATTCGATTTAGCTGGTTTTCGATCTTGTTTCAGCTTTCATTAATATTAACAATCTGTGCAAGTTTGGTAAAGATCAAATAATAAATGAATGTGCTAGAGTGTTCACAAGGCAGAAAATGGCATTTTCCAGAAAAAACAAGAGCCATAACTCTGGTGTTACTGAACCAATTTAGCTGATATTCAAACTTGTACAAGCTATCATTGGTATTAACAATCTGTGCAAGTTTGGTAACGATCAAATAATAAATGAAGGTGTTAGAGCGTTCACAAGGCAGAAAATGGCAATTTTCAGAAAAAACAAGGGCTATAACTCCGGTGTTACTGATCCGATTTGGCTGGTTTTCGAAATTGTTTAAGCTTTCATTGATATTAACACTCTGTGCAAGTTTGGTAAAGACCAAATAATAAATGAAGGTGCTAGAGTGTTCACAAGGCTTAATATTGCATTTTTCAGCAAAACAAGGGCCATAACTCCGGTGAAATTTATCCAATCCGGCTGGTTTTCGAACTTGTCCGAGCTTTCATTGATATTAAGACACTGGCAAGGTTTCATAAAGATTTGATTAATAATGAAGGCCCTAGAGTGTTCACAAGCCAAAAGTTGACGGACGGACGGACGGACGACGGACAACTCGTCATCCCATAAGCTCTGCTGGCCTTCGGCCAGTAGAGCTAAAAATGAAGTGGGTGGGGTAAATCAACATCTCTTTTAACGTATTTTGGTCATATTGTGTATATTATAAACGGATACACTGTAATTCAATAAGATGTATGTTTGTTTATCAGGTGTATGTATGCCAGTCATTTAAATGACTTTTGATGTAATAAATAAAACCAAAGCACATATATCTCTCTCTTTTTCTGTAACAAAATGATGGGTCTTTTACATTTTTAATTGTTAACTCTTTTAGATGTTTAATGTCACCTATACTTTTTATCACATTTATTTGATAACCTTATAATTCTCTATTATATACCAGTTTATTACAAATTTCTTATTATTTCTATAAGTTTGTCTTGTCCAAAATTTGCCCAAAAATGCAATTTTCTGTGATTTTTTTTGTTTCATTAGAAGGTGTGCTGAAATTGAAAACTTTAAAGATTTCTCTTATTTTTATTATTTTAAGGATTTTCTTACGATTGTATTGATACCTGTTTAGCTTCTCATAACTTTTTTTTATTTTCTTGTTTTTTTTAAACTAAAATATTGGGTGATTTCTAAAGCCATATTTTCAGCTGATTCTGAATTTAAAACCCCACTTTGGGCTTTGGAGGTGTATTATTACTAAAATGTTAAATCACCAACACGTCATTATTTTTCCAGAAACTAACTAGTAAAATGTTAGTCTTCATAAAAAATAGGGAAATATAAAATTCTTGTTATATGATATTCACCAGAGGGCACCCTTAAAGTATATATATATATGTTTTTTTAATTGGGAATTTTTTTTCACTCCAATTGTGAAACAAGAGGTCAATGACCTTGACGCTCTACTGATAGGTTTTTGATAGCTAGATCAGCATTCCTGTGAAGTTTCATGCAATCTGTCAAGTAGTTTCAGAGGAATAGTCGCTATAAGTTTCTACTATATAACTATGTAAACAAAGATGGCTGTGGCAGGCATGTTTAATGTCAAATCAAAATAATTTTCAACAAGGACCAACATCATGTCATGCTGATCATTTTAGAAAAAGTCCCATATCAATATCACTTTTAGTTTTCCAGAAGTAGTCGCTACAAATTTAAAATCTTTTTTTAGCCGTGGTGTCCATCTTGGATTTCCGGCCAACCTGAAATTTTACTAAGATCAACTAGATATCAAGAGCAACCTTCCTGTGAAGTTTCATGAAAATCCGTCACCTAGTTTCAGAGGAGTAGACGCTACACGCTTGTACTATATAACTCCATGTAAACAAAGATGGCCGCTGGCAGCCATGTTTAATGTTGAATCAAAATAATTTTCGACAAGGATCAACATCATGTCATGCTGATCATTTCAGAAAAAGTCCAATATCAATATCACTTATAGTTTTCAAGAAGTAGTCAGTACAAACTTGCTGTTTAAAAATCTATTTTTAGCCGTGGCGGCCATCTTGAATTTCCGGCCAGCCTGAAATTTTGCTAGGATCAATTAGACATCAAGAGCAACATTCCTGTGAAGTTTAATGAAAATCCGTCATGAAGTTTCAGAGGGGTAGTCCCTACAATTTTTTATTATATAACTCTATGTAAACAAAGATGGCCACTGGCGGCCATATTTACTGTTGAATCAAAATAATTTTTAACAAGGATAACATCATGTCATGCTGATCATTTTAGAAAAAGTCCCACATCAATATCAGTTATAGTTTTCAAGAAGTAGTCGCTACAAACTTGTTTTTTAAAAATCTACTTTTAGCCGTGGTGGCCATCTTGAATTTCACATCAACATGAATTTTTGCTAGGATCAACTAGACTTCATGGGCAACATTTCTATAAAGTTTCATGAAATCCATCCAGTAGTTTCAGAGGAGTAGTCGCTACAAAAAAAGTTTACGGACGGACAGACGGACACTGCACCACGGCATAAGCTCTGCTGACCTCGGATCAGTTGAGCTAAAAACACATACTTTTTGCCATTGGGAATGGCAACGTTTTTGGTACCACTTATATAAGGAAAAAGATCACTGTACCATCCTACTCTTACTATCGAAATATTTCCCCGTTTCTTTTTACATGCTCTGAAAATCAACAGATTGAGTTAAGAGAAATGTGGAGTTACCCCGTGTCTCCACATCAGGCATGGGGATAGCCACACTGGAATCGGGGCAAATCTCTCTCAGCTGCAATGGCTCTGTGAATAAAAATAAAACCATTTTATTTCTTATTTTCCTTTATAACGTTTTCAAGTAATGGCTCTGTGAATACAGACAATGCAATATTATTTCTCTCTTTTTTCGCCTATAATGGATTTGTATATAAGTGCAAAACATGATTTTATTTCTATCGAATACAGACACATATTTATTTCTAATTCTGTGATGTAAATACAGGCAATACAATTTTATTTTTTATTTCCCTAATTACAGGCAACATGCTTTTATTTTAGATTTTACCATCCTAAAATTACTCATGTCAACACAAATATTTTTATATATTTTTCTGTAATGACTAACAACTGAAGGTCCATCTTATTTTGTTTGAGAATACCGGTTACATTTTTTTGCAACTTAAAGGTTAGCTGTATCGACTTTCTATACATACCATCATCAGAGTCATCTGGCATCCTGAACACAACCGCCTCAGCAGCTAGCGGCATCACCTTTAACTGGAGAGTATCAGCGGAAGCCCTGGCAACCTGATATGAAGGAATGATGAAATTATCGAACAATTCTTTCTGACTTGAGTAAAAAACAAGAGGTCAATGACCTTGAAGCTCTACTGATAGGTTCTATAGCTAGATCAGCCTTCCTGTGAAGTTTCATGAAAATCTGTAAAGTAGTTTCAGTAGTAGTCGCTACAAGTTTTTACTATATAACTCAATGTGAAACAAAGATGGCCGCTGCCAGCCATGGTTAATGTTAAATCAAAACGATTTTCGACAAAGATCAACATCATGTCATGCTGATCATTTTAAAAAAAAGTCCCATATCAACCTCACTTATAGTTTTCAAGAAGTAGTCGCTACAAACTTGTTTTTTAAAAACCTATTTTTAGATTTAGTGGCCATCTTGGATTTCACATCAACATGAATTTTTGCTAGGATCAACTAGACTTCATTGGCAACATTTCTGTAAAGTTTCATGAAAATCCATTCAGTAGTTTCAGAGGAGTAGTCGCTACAAAATAAAGTTTACGCACAGACAGATGGACGACGGCCGCTGGCAGCCATGTTTAATGTTGAATCAAAATAATTTTCGACAACGATCAACATCATGTCATGCTGATCATTTTAGAAAAAGTCCCATATCAATATCACTATAGTGATATAAGTAGTTGTTACAAACTTGTTTTTTAAAAATCTATTTTTAGCTTCGGTCGCCATCTTGGATTTCACACCACCGAGAATTTTTGCCATGATCAACTAGACATCATGGGCAACATTCATATAAAGTTTCATGAAAATCCATCCAGTAGTTTCAGAGGAGTAGTCACTACAAAAAAAAGTTTACGGGCAGACGGACGGTGGACACCGCACCACGGCATAAGCTCACAGTAGTTCGGATATGTACATAATTTCGGATGGAGAAAATAACTTTTTTATAAGATATAACTGAATCAGTTTAACATCAGCAGAACTGTGCCTCATTGTGTTTAGCTGTTACAAATGGGGAAACAAAACACATTTGTTCATATAGGCCATATGGGAATAAGCATCTTCGGAAGAATTCTATTCACACCCTCCATAGATCTCCATACAAACTGATAGAAAGATGAATGAATACAGATACATGCAATATGTTTGTATTAATTATTCTATCAATCCTTCTTTATTCTATAGTAACAGTATATGTGTGTAAAGAGTTCCTTTGAATAAAACAAATAAACACCTTTACTGTGAAACAGATACTTCAACTGCATTTAGCTATAACTTAAATAATCAAAAGGTTATAGCCAATGGGGTGTATGTATGAATTAACAAGAAACTATTGTGCGCTTAAAATATTGCATCTCACTCACTTCTCCCTATTATCTGTCACCTCTCTCTATTTTCTTTGGAGAGAGGTCATTTCTCCCTAAAATCCAAGCCTACTTTCAACCGTGACTAGATTTACAGCAATGTCGACATTAAAGTACCTAGTTTATTTGACGTGTTCTTTTATTTATTTCTTAGACCGATGTCTGAATATTCAGACACATTCGAACATGGTCCATTTAAACTCTAGCAAATGGGGCCATTGGCACATATAGGTTATTAGTTATCCTAATCACTTCTCTCCTGGAAGTGGAGAGTATCAAAGCTCTCCTAAGAGTGGAGAGTACCAAAGCTCTCCTAGAAGTGGACAATATCAAAGCTCTCCTAGAAGTGACAAGAATCAAAGCTCTCCAAGAAGCGGACAATATCAAAGCCCTCCAAGAAGTGGACAATATCAAAGCTTTCCTAGAAGTGAACAATATCAAAGCTCTCCTAGAAGTGGAGAGTACCAAAGCTCTCCAAGAAGTGGACAATATCAAAGCTCTCCTAGAAGTGGACAATATCAAAGCTCTCCAAGAAGTGGATAATATCAACGCTCTCCTGAAAGTAGAGAGGTTCAAATATCTCCTAGAAGCAGAGGAGCTCTCCTAAAATTGGAGAGGATCTAAGCTGTCACAGAAGTGAAGAGTAGCAAAGCTCTTCTATGAGTGCAGTTTCAAAGCATGACAAGCCCTGGTTTTAATCATGAATTACTTCCCTTAGGGTGCTTATTCTATGCTCCGACAAAATATTACACTGCTTTACTATAGGACGAAATTATTTATGGAGTTTATGCATGACGTGTCACTTTACCAAACTACAAATTGAATAAAGCCTGAAATACTAATATCCCTTAAAAATGAAGGTCATCCAAAGAGAGGTCAAGTGCCATCTTTTTGAAAACAATGTCACACATTAGGTTTTATCCAATAAAATAATGTTAAAAAATAAAAGATCTAATTTTCTATTGTCTATTTAATTATTGTTAAATTATTAATAGTATGCCAATATGATTTTCATTAACAACAACATGTTTTATAGATGTTATTCTACTTTAGTACACATGTAATATACTTACCCTAAATGCCTCAGACAGCTCGTCCTGACTTCCAATGGAAATCTGTAATGCAATATGTTTAATGAACTCTTTAATGAACTCTATAACTCTATGTAAACAAAGATGGCCGATAGCGGCCATGGCCGATAGCGGCCATGTTTAATCAAAATAATTTTCGAAAAGGATCAACATCACGTCATGCTGATCATTTTAGAAAAAGTCCCATATCAATATCACTTATAGTGATATATAAGTAGTCGTTACAAATTTATTATTAAATTTTATTCGTTTGAATGGTGTTTTACATCATTTTTAGAACGTTATATGAAGATAGCTATTTTTTGTGGTAGAGGGAGACCACCCCATTATTTCTGGGTAGAACCAGTACTGTATACCTCCTGCTATCCATAACAATTGACAATTTCTGGCGTGACAAGTTGAGTTCCTAGTGGGAATCAAACCCACAACGGTGAGAGGCCAGAAATCTTTAAATATAAAGGTATACAGATAACATTTTTTTTTTAAATTCCTCCAATATGTCCTCTGGATCTTCACAAACATTTATTATAATGATTTACATCTTCAGCAGCATTTCATTATTACTGGAAAAAACTTATCCCAATTAATGTTTGTCAGCAGCTATGACCAATGAATTGAATTATGACAATCCATACAGTGCTACGATGTTACTTTGAGCTGCTTCTAAAGTAGGGAACTGGAACTAGCGGATACAGAGAAAACTTCTGCTGCTATGGAAGATTTCTAGGGCCATTAAAAGTTAGACACATATTTACTTGTTTTATAAAAGAAGTTAAGATTTCATTTCAGTTGTACATACCTCGTCATTATCTGTGTCTGTATAACTCACGGAAATTCGTTCCAGGTCAAACTGGGCTTTCAACTGAAATATCAAACAGTGTTTCATGATCATCTTTTATGCGTAAATTATGGAAAACACCACTCTCATTGCATAATATGTATCAATGGAATGTAATCGAGGCTAATGAAACTGACAATAACCTATGCTTGGAGATTTAACAACCAATGCTCTAAATATCTATTCAGACATCAGGCCATCAATAAAAATATGTTTGTTTGCCGTGCTCCGACCGACTCACCCGATTCGGCCGCGACTCAACATTTTTTAATGACCTCGGGCCGAATTTTTTTTTATATTTAAATGATAATTTTATTAGCCAGAGTTGTTAAGCATCTAATCTGGATTGCAAAGGTTATCAAAAAGTTGCCTTAGTACAAAAATGGCATAATATATGCGAACAATATATATAAAAAAATACCTAAAAATAAAACTTTTTCCTACCTTAAATACACATGAATAGATAATTATGTGCAAGTCCTTGTGTTTAGTTTTAATAACCTATGCCCTAACATCGTACTAGGGCCTTTATAGTGTTGTAGATTGGATAAGCTTTTGATGTTAAAAAAAAAAAAAAAAATAATAAATAAATCCCTACCTACCCTCAAAATTCTGGGTAGGAGCACAGCAAACAAACAATTTTTTATTGATGGCCTCAGACAATTTGATTTTCAATAATGTTAACCCATATAATGTCATTTCAAGGCTCGGGAAAAAGCAGGTTTATCAGTTCTGAATCAAAATGTTGGATGAACATTATTGGCGGAATGACGTCGACATCGTCAACCCTTTACTGCCTCAATGTCAGTTGTAGCATGGTCGGTGACATTTCCTTTGATGAATGCAGAGCATTAAATCGTTTAATTTAGGATAACTAAAGGGGCGTGGCTACACCGTACTACAACTACCGGATATTGGAATTTAGAGTATGGTCACTATGACGTCGCAGTGTTACTAAGTACACCATGCTACAAAAAAGATAGAGTCTGTCTCAGCTCGTTGGTTATTCAAACACCTTGGTGTCTAAATAAGCCAACTCGCTGAGACCAGACTCTATTACTTATTTTTGTGTTCAGAGTTAGTTATTTATAAATATTCTTTCACTGAGAAATACCAATCTTTCACCCATAGAAATGTAATAAAACAAGATTGTATATCTGACAACATATGATGGACTGATTCAGTATTTCAAATCTAAATATCTCCGGAAAACACACTTCAGCAGATTTGTCCTTAGCTACATGATACATATGTTGTTAATAGCACATACCAAAATACAACGGTAAACTGTGTTAAAGAGCCATTGGACAACAGATGCACAATCAAATTCAACAGATTCCAGCTCAGTTGGACAAAGCCATCAATATTTGTATTAGTGAAATATATTTTTAGCAAGTTTTAAATAATGTTGATCCATGCTCTTCCCCCAGGCGATAATCTCTACTAAAATAAGTAGGTAGCACATGTGAACGTGCGACGGATTTTTTTTTACGAAAATAAGTTGCTCAATTGCAGATGTGAACAGTGATCGGCATGTCAAGTAAATCAGACCGTGTTAGCTCTGCCAACTATTATTGCCTTTTAACTCAACATAACACAAGATGAGTTCACAAATTTTAAAAATAAATTGTGTATTTAATTGTATTATTTATTACAGGATATTACATGACAACGCATATCTATCAAAGATTGTTGTTATTAGCATATGTGTACGTTTGCATTTTCTTTTACTATAAATACATAAAACAGGGGCGTAGCTGTGCCTATATCAATGTTTAGGCACAAGGTCTAGTGGGGTCCGGGATTTTTTTTTTAAAGGAAGCCAAATCCTGCATTCTGACGGTATTTTAAGCAGCAAACAATATGTTTTTAATCGTGATTTCAAGCTTTTTTAATCCGCGATTTCACCAAAAAAAACATCAAAACAGAACAAAATAAATTAATTGCATTAATATGAATAGGCCTACATATTTGTTCAAAATATTTTGAATTTTTGCACAATCATGGAAAATTAAATAATACTAATGCGTAACGTCATGGCTCCCATTATCGTGGTATATCGTGGTGAAACGTGATCTGCGCTACAACCATTAATTGTTCTCGATTTCAATGACCTCTGAATTCAGTAATATATTATCTTTGTTTACATTGACAAAATTGTCTCCCGTGAATCACTTTTTATCGGATGTCGTGAACTATTCCGGTTGGGTCGGAAGATTCCATTATTGATAGAGGGTCCCCATTATCGTGGCAATTCAAAAAATTATCCAAATGAGACATTTTAACGGTAAACCATGTTGTGAAGTTAATTAAAACTGTATTCAGGCAAGGTTTAATTGATGTAAACATGATTTACACATATAATATCAGCTAAATCTTAAATTGGATAATTGTAGCGGACACGTGTTTACTTACCGACTTTTTGCGTATTGCATCAGATCACATGACCAGCTCATGGTTTTGCTACTGTACCGTATAAACTCCAAAAATTGTAAATATAGTAAGATTTTTGATTAAATGTAGGCATGTTTTATGTTCTATAATTATTTTAAATCAAAACCCAAGGTACAAAAGCCAGTCCATGACCGCTCTTTTTTTAATTTGAAACCCACACATCAAGAATTTGGCTTGGCAGAGTAAATGCTCTTTATTATAGGAAGTACAGTATGTGCTACGCAATGCCTTTTTATGAATACCCCTTTAGAGAAAATGAAATAGTCCGAACTGGTGTGACCCAGTAGAAGCAGCATCTGCATTCTGGAACAACAGACGGATGAATGTAATAAACACGAAGTAACTTTGTTAGGGGATATATATGAGGTAGAAACATTGTCCAAACTTAAAAAACAGTTGTTCTTTAACAGAATTTTACTTTTTTTAATACTTTAGGAAAATTGATGCAGTTAATTTACTTTTTATATTCCAACAGTGTTGGGGATTCCCTTCTGGTAAAAATAGCTCACAAGCTGTGACGTCACTCATCGTCATATATAATAAATATCGCGTGTAATGACGTACCACGATAATGGGAATACCACGATAATGGGGGTCATGACGTTAGATCTATCTAATGCGTAGATCTATAACATATTTCAGAAAAGGTCCATGTTTCTACATTTGGTGGAGGCAAACACATTTATAACGCACTCTACATGACCTTGTGAATGATAAGGAGTGCCAGAGAAGAGAGTCTGCCACTGCTCAGTCGACTGCAAATAGTTTTTTAAGCTTTTCATGGCACTGAATGATATTTCGCAAGACGCTGATGTTGGTGGCATGGTCAGAAGCACTGTCAATATGCTGTTTATACATGGGTACAAGTCTTTATTAGTTTGTTGTAACGTTTATTGTATCCTTGTGCTTCCATTTCACCTTCCACCTCGCCAACTCAATGCAAAACTGTTCATATGTTCCATTGATATCTGTAGCATACGCAGGCTGTAGATTGGCTACTTTAGCTGGCAGTAAATATTCGGCTGAATAACGCTCTTCGTTTTTTAGAATTTGAGTGTCTATCTCTTGCAGCAACTGGTCTGAAAAGACGCTGTACACTTAACCCGCCAATAATCAGAGAGTGTATCAAGGTCGGGATTGGCTCGGTGTTGCTGTCTGCCTGCCCTCCTTAAAATGGTTCCAACCAATGTCCGGATACGATGGCCCAAGATAAGCCATGTGGACATTGCAAAACAAAACAATCCTGTGAAAAATACTTTCATATTCGCAAAGATGCTCTTAAATAAAACAAGTTTAAAACAGAATGGTGTGTTCAGTTCTGAAAGACTGCGAGCGAAAATAGTGTTACATGTTACCATGGGTAAAAAAAATAATTTTGGGGACAATGTGTAGGCACGTGCCTACAGGAAGCTACACCACTGTAAAGATATTTTTTTTCAAATCCCTTTCCAAGTCTGTTTGTTGTGGTACAAGGGCGAAGTTATTTAGATTATTTTGAAACACTGATTTAGGTACACAAAAAAATAAATAATAGAACTGTCAAATTGTTGTTTTAACCGTTATATCAATTTTTAGAAAAACTTGAAAATGAAAGCGAAAGTAGTTTTTCTGCCAAAAAGCTTTTCATCAGATTTTTTTTAAATTAGTAAAATATTAATTATTGGTAAAATATTAATAAAAAAAATTAATACCACCCCTCATTTTTTGGTAGAGCCAATACGCATTGTAGACACAACCACCATATTTGGGAACACATTGTTATTTACGGTGGCGTTTCATAACTCTCTCTATAACTTATAGTATAAGCTGATTAAGACGAGCACTTTTATAATTATTTTGTGTTTTATAAGCCCCTTAATAAAAGCTAACAGTTATGCCTAATGTACCTTTCAATATCTTCTGGTGTAAGTTATCAGATATTTGCTCCCAACTTTAATGTTCCTCTTCAAGGCAGGAAAAATTTATTTTTAACACGATTCTGGGGCAAGTTACCCTCACTACAAATTATGTTGTCAGAATATGCAATATGATATAATTGTATGGTGATGTAACAAATGTTGCACGTGGTAACATACTGGTTTTAATATATCACTATGAATAGCAAATATTGCAAGATGACACTATTTTGACTGAAATCACAATTAAGTTTTATTATATCGAAAATAAGAGCAAAACAGATGACCAAATTGAGGTCAGTGGCGAATAAATATTTTCATTCAACAAACCGTCGCCTCCAGATCGACCCAGCTGATGTTGTAAGGAATCTGGAATGATTCCACGAAGTTGTTGTCTCCATTATAACAAACGGATATTATAAGATCCCCAAAACGTCCCGACATCTTGATATAAATAATGTTTTTCAATCCTGCGTCATACGTTTTGTTGTGAGCTCAATGTTCAGCCATTTTGTTGATCTCCAGAACCGAATCACTTTGTTGTTTACATTTCCGACCACGTGATCAGAGAAAAAATAGTTCTAAAATGAAATTTGATATACGAATATTTGCAATTGAAAACTAATGCAATATCATGAACAACACTTGTTTTTACTTTATATGTATTCACTTAATTAAATATGCATAACGATAATAACAGCTATTCTAAATTCGTTTGTCTCGTCGTTCAATACACAAATGGGCACCTGCAGAAACCCACGTGTATCCTGAATGTAAATAAACATGACGTAGATAGATGACCTACTGACTAAGGATCACAAAATATTGAACATTCATGTCATAGACACATTTAGAACTCTTTCTCACCTGTCATATGACGGTCACCAACAGTTACCTAATATATTATGCGGGTGGAGGTGTTGGAAATAAGCAGAAAACTTGAAATGCTTTCATTTATAAACATATTTAAGAACCTTCTCCTGATAAGAAGTAAATTAAGTAAATGTATGAATACAATCATTACAATAAACAGTGTAACAAAAACATTTTGAGAAGTAAAAACAATGATTTAAAACACTATTGAAGTAAAAAGTTGCTTAGCTTTTAACGCATGTTTTTGAAATTATTATTTTCGTTTTTAACTGGACCCTAATAAATTCTATTCAATTTTTATCTCACCCTTTAAATGGGATTTTTTGTCTATACAGTATAGTTATTTTAGTTATTTATTTATAAAACGTCCAAGTTTGTGTGTTCTCACAGAAAAACAAATACACCAAACAATTTTACTGACAGCCAGCTATACAACCCCATCCTGCACCTACCCCAGTGAGCAATTGCGATTTTGGTCACGCTACGCCCCTGCTGAAGGCCAGCTATACAGAGACACCACTGCATCATGTTACATAATACTGAAGGCCAGCTATACAGGGGCACACCACTGCATCTTGTTACATATTACTGAAGGCTGACTATACATGAGCACACCACAGCATCGTGTTACATAATACTGAAGTCCAGCTATTACAGACACACCAATGCTTCTTGTTACATAATACTGAAGGCCAGCTATACAGAGATACCACTGCATCATGTTACATAATACTGAAGGCCAGCTATACAGTGGCACACCACTGCATCTTGTTACATAATACTGAAGGCCAGCTATACAGGGGCACACCACTGCATCTTGTTACATATTACTGAAGGCCAGCTATACAGAGACACCACTGCATCTTGTTACATATTACTGAAGGCCAGCTATACAGGGGCACACCACTGCATCTTGTTACATATTACTGAAGGCCAGCTATACAGGGGCACACCACTGCATCTTGTTACATATTACTGAAGGCCAGCTATACAGGGGCACACCACTGCATCTTGTTACATATTACTGAAGGCCAGCTATACAGGGGCACACCACTGCATCTTGTTACATATTACTGAAGGCTGACTATACATGAGCACACCACAGCATCGTGTTACATAATACTGAAGGCCAGCTATACAGACACACCAATGCTTCTTGTTACATAATACTGAAGGCCAGCTATACAGAGATACCACTGCATCATGTTACATAATACTGAAGGCCAGCTATACAGGGGCACACCACTGCATCTTGTTACATAATACTGAAGGCCAGCTATACAGGGGCACACCACTGCATCTTGTTACATATTACTGAAGGCCAGCTATACAGAGACACCACTGCATCTTGTTACATATTACTGAAGGCCAGCTATACAGGGGCACACCACTGCATCTTGTTACATATTACTGAAGGCCAGCTATACAGGGGCACAACACTGCATCTGGTTACATATTACTAAAGGCCAGATATCAAGATATGATTGCTTTTGCTAGTTGGTCGTTTTGTCTGAAGTATACATGTGTTGGAAGTTAAAAGGAATAACAGACAATTACAATAAATTAATTGACATTTTATTTAACATTTAAAATGTTATTTAACAATGAGATCATTTCAATCAAATACACTAGTATATGAATGTAAGTGTAATGAAACAGGCGGTCCAAACAGGCAGCTGCTATCAATTGATGATGATCATCCGAGTAACAAGGGAAACAATTCTTAAAATAACTTGCAAATTACTTAAACATACATTATTCACGTACATATTGTACTAAATTTGCTTGAGGTAAGGTCACACTGGCTCGGTCCAAGCTCTAATTATCAGCATGCACTGCTATCCCACAATGTTAGTATGCATACAAAGAATCATGTGTACCAAGTTTCATGTAACGGTTTTAAAAGTTATGCTTCGGTAAGAATGGTTTGACAAATCGACACATTTTGTTTTCATTTGACTCATTTCATTCATTCCAAAACTTGAAAATAATATACATAAAGGCAGCACAAAAGTGCTTGACCGATACAGGTACTAAACACTTCCATGATACCTTAACAGTTAACAGTTGAAATGCCTTCTCTCTGAAAACAGAAGATTGACAAACGATCATTTGTATACAAAAGCTTTGTTTTGCCTAGAATGACAAGAACTCTTTAAAAGACAGAACGATAATATAAGAATCTTGCATGTGTATCTGGTAAAAGTTATATCGAGCTAAATCAATACCTATCTTCACAAAAAATTTGACAGTCATATATAGCCTTACATGTGTTGAAAATGATGTAAAACACCATACAAACAAACAAAACAATCTTTGCAAAAAATCATTAAGATTCATACAATTTCTAAAATAAAGCAAATTGAATTGAATTGAGTTTTAACGCGCTCCAACACATGAAAGGTTATATGGCGCCTAACAGGAATGAACATGCCAGGCTCATCCTCCATGTACATGGAGATAAAATATGGAGAATGGGCCAAGAACCTTCTCACCCTGAACTGCAGAGTTGCTGCAAATTCTATTGTAGACGCTCTTTACGCTGGAGCCACGTTTATTGTTTTTCTGCCACTGTTCTAGTGATGTGAGCGAGATGGCACCTGAAACAATGCAGGGGTCATGATGAAGACCTGAACAGAAAATGATGAAATGAACATGAATTTTGGGGGATTCTACCCCTCTAACGGAATCTGCAGTGGCCCTATTCTTTGCAAAGAATAAATGTTAATTGATGCACATGCATACCGTATTACTATACAGTTGTCAAAAGGGGGTGTCCGGATAGCGCCATAAATAGCGAACTCACTTCTCATCAGTGCAATCCGGGTTTGATTCCCATCTCGGCATTGTGGAAGGGTTCAGTGGTAGCTAATTTGGACACATTTTTTCCCACTCCCACATGCAGACAATCAGTGTATTAGGCAGAAATTCAAGAACTGGGTGTGCAAATATGCAAACAGGGTATGCAAAATAATTTGCTTTACACGTGTTACGCGCCAATTCGCTATACGTGGGTGTCTCTGGGGTAATTTATTTTGACAGATAGAGGTGAAAAATATGCATTTTAGATCATCTTTCTTCTATAAATGTATATAAAACATAACATTATTGAGAAAGTAAGAGTGAATGTTGTTGGGCAAAAAAAAAAAAGTTTTTTCTTTTTTACCCCACCCACTCCTCCAAATATTGGCCGCGATTTTTCAAAAACGGCAGTGCAAAAGACGGCTGCATGGTTGGCTGGCTAATACACTGCAGACAATTTTGAACACGGTCCTCTGCACCATCGAGAGCGATTTGCACAAGCTGTGTACCTTGTTTCATTACCGATGTAAAATAAATAAAGCTTTACTTAATAGCCACTTCTTGTACTTCATATACACAACACAAATAATGATCACACTTATATTGCATTAACCCTTAACTCGCTAAGCATGACTATAATAGCCTTTGCGTCCATTATAAACCCAGATCAGCCTGCGCGTGCGACTAACTCGCAGGCTGATCAGGCTTTACAATGTCCGTTTACTCGCAGGCTGATCTTGGTTTACAATCTGTCTGCTGATCAGTCATTTTCTCCAAAACACCCCTTCATTACATAAATGGTATGATCTTAATTCAAAGAAAGAACAGTCCATTATATATATGTAGGGGTTAAGGGTTGACAAATATTCAACAGAAGTAGTATTCAATACTTGCAAGAATAGTAGTCTGTATGATCTTCAGCTAGTTGATATGTGTACCAAGTTTCATGTTAATAAGTCTTAATCAATTTGCCTTTAACTTCACATTATTTTGTTGTAATACTTCCACGCAACGGAAACATTTCTGAAATGCATTCATTAGAATTTTATCCTGAAGATACAGTTTTTAGATACTTTTATTATTCATTTAAGAAAATAAATTCAGCAAATAATTAATTTAAATCGCATTTTCTTTGGCACTGTTATTGAACTTAGCTGATCTGGTCACCGACAGACACCTCTTCTTTGGTACAGATTATTTTGAGGGTAAAACAGCAGTCCTTTCATTTTAGTATGATGACACAAATATTGCACAGATTTTAAATGTCTTGTAGTGTCAAGTCTAATTTGTATAAGTTTGCACTACTTAACTAGCCAAACTGGTCTTCTTTAAAGGGACACACGGCAATAGCAATGATCAAGCATCACCTTTATACATTTTTAAACCCTTTAGACTTTGCTTTAAAGGGACACACGGCAATCTTGAAGTTTTTATCGAACATCAAAATTAGCTTCTCGCCTTATTACTTCAGTGACATTTTGTCTTAAAACCTGCTTGCATATCATTAAATAAAATTTTGAGTTTTCAATTTTCGATATTTTACAAAATGTTGAAATATATTATTGGTGCAATATACAAAAGTCAGTAATATACAAAAACAAATTGCTTTATACTATTATTATAATTAATATTAATGATTGAAATAATGCATGTTATGTGGAAAAACTAACGGGCCGCCGCCAGTTTTTAAAAATCAAGATTGCCGTGTGTCCCTTTAAAGGTAATTATGTAATAATGATCAGTAATATGCAAAAAATTAGCTTGGAATTATTCAAATATTTATGAATATAAATGATATGCAAATATGCATATTATGTAGAAAACCTAACAAGATTCTGCGAGTTTTATAAAATCCAGATTTGTGTCCCTTTAACAAAGTTCGCAGTCATCAGCCAGGGCCTGGCCAAATACTAAATTACTTGTCAGGGACATAAATAGGTAAAGGCTTCAAGTGCAAACTGAGCACCAAGGACATAGGTTTGATAGAGGAAACATGACATACACCTAGCTATGCCAATGATATCGACTAAAGTTCGGCATGTAACTGGTAATTTGTCTGCTCAATGCCCAGTCACCAGTTTCACTACATGCTCAACTCCTGTTCCAGGCCGAGTCTAACAATTTCACTGGTTGCTAGACTCCTGTTCCAGGCCCAGTCACCAGTTTCACTGTCTTCTCGACCCTTGTACAAGGCCTATTCACGAGTATTACTGCTCGATTCCTGTACCAGGCCCAAGTCACCAGTTTCACTGCCTCCTGGATTCCTGTACCAGGCCCAGTCACCAGTTTCACTGCCTGCTCGACTCCCGTACCAGGCCCAGTCACCAGTTTCACTGCCTTCTCGACTCTGGCAGAACGCCCAGTCAATAATTTCACAGCCTGCTCGACTCTTGTACCAGGCCCAGTCACCAGTTTCACTGCCTGCTCGACTCTTGTACCAGGCCCAGTCACCAGTTTCACTGCCTGCTAGACTCTAGTACCAGGCCCAGTCACCAGTTTCACTGCCTGCTCGACTCTTGTACCAGGCCCAGTCACCAGTTTCACTGCCTGCTCGACTCTTGTACCAGGCCTAGCCTTCAGTTTCACTGCCTGCTCGACTCTTGTACCAGGCCCAGTCACCAGTTTCACTGCCTGCTCGACTCTTGTACCAGGCCTAGTCTTCAGTTTCACTGCCTTCTTGACTTTTGTACCAGGCCCAGCCACCAGTTTCACTGCCTGTTCGACTCTTGTACCAGGCCCAGTCACCAGTTTCACTGCCTGCTAGCTACTGAGCTCTCATACTGGTAGAATAACTAGCTGTGATGCCTACATAGCGTGTGACAACTGAACATGGTGCCAACAGTAAGTAGACACCCTTGCAGCTCTGATTTTAAAATTACGGAATTTCTTGTTCCTTTTGCATATTTGTTCATAAAAACAAATTTTCCATAATTTCAAATTATCCACCGAGAATCATCCACATTCTTCATCTTCGTCCATCGATTCATTTTTCAAAAATTCTAAAGCTGTTGTTGGCATCCCTTCTGGTACAGGCAACATTTGTATTTCAGTCACATCGTCAACAATCTCGCCTTCCTCAGCCTGTTCTGACATATCACTCATGTCTTTTAAATCATTATCTTCACATGACATGTTGAGGTCCGTGCTTCCATTTGGTAGTTTCTTAATGTGTGTTCGTTTGTGTTTGGACAGGTGGTCGGATCTCATGAATTTTTTATTGCAATCTTCACACTCAAAACGTTTTTCTCCTGAAAACAATTATTTGAAATTATAATTTTTACGAAAGGTTTCTTACAACAGGAATACAACTGGAACGAGTACTCATCTTTGATTCAGACAGAAAATGCCTATTTATAGTTACTTCCAATGGCTAATGCAGCTTAAAGGAAGGTAATATAATAAATAAATATAACCAGTATACCATAAACAAGTTGGAATTACAGAAACCATTCCAATACAGCAATCAGTATGAACAATATCAGAGACATTTTCAGTAAAATTTTTGAGTAGTTTTCAATGCAATCTTTGACAATTTATCAATGCAATTTCTGTGTACTTTTCAATACAACCTTTGAGATGTTATCAATGCAATATCCGAATAGTTGTCAAAACAACCCTTGAGACGTTATCAATGCAATTTCTGAGTAGTTGTCAATACGATATCTGAGAAGTTCTCAATGCAATTTCGAACAGTTTCAAATACAATCGTTGAGAAGTAAGCTATCAATGCAATGCAGAAGTAGTTTTCAACAAAACTTGTGAGTAGTTTTAAATGCTACAATTTGTGCATGTTTTCCAATATAACAATGCGACAGTTTACCTGTATGTGTGCGTTTGTGTCTCTGCAGTTCGTCGGACCGTGTGAACCGCTTCCCACAGAACAACCAGTTACACACAAAAGGTCTTTCCCCGGTATGCCACCTGAAATATATAATCTTAAAGATGCAAGGTCTGTCAAGGCTTGATAGATATTGTGTTTATAAATCTGAAAATATGGTTGCTTAAAGAAACTAACCCACCAAATAACGACAACATTACACTACACAACTGTTTATCAAAAATCTATCTAGGTGTTCAGGTCATATAATAATGTATAATATGTGCTGATTAAAAGTATAGCTGCATTCACTGGTTCTTAAAATACGCAAAATTAATTACGAGTTGGCAACTCTTTAATTCGACGCTGCAGTTTTAGTCTTGGGTCTGGCTGGTTAAAGCCGTTTCTGCTATATCTATAATCTGAATTCTCAAAATATGTAACTTAGATATATACCTCGTTGATAGTATTACTGGCTTAGAAACGATGTACATGTTGTTACATTTGGCTGTTGTTGGAGGAACAGCTACTTTAAACTCTATAGACACAATATAAACCACTTTAATCAGCCAGACCAAACCCCAAAGCCAGACCCAAAGAGTTACCAACTCATAATTTATTTTACGCATATTCAATCATGGGTATTTTAAAAAACATTGAATAAACCTATACTTATAATTGGCAAATATACATTACTATATGACCTGAACACCTGTCTAGTTTTTATTAACGGGTTGGTTGTTCAATTTTGCCGTTAATTTGGAGTTAGTTTTTAATAAGAATCAGTTTAGGCGCGTTCATGATGTTCTGGCCTTTCAAATTAGAAAATATAATTATAAGTTTCATGTCAAGATGCACATGAAAAGCCTATGTAGTCCTTTAAAAGTTAAAATGAAACTGAATGAATAAATGAACGAGGGTTCAACACTAACACAGGTCCGCTGGCCCGAGGCCACCCGATTTTCGGAAGGACCACCACTTTCCTAAAGTATGGTGGTCCGTTGGGTCTGCTATTTTAAATCACAGACAGTAAAAATATACGTGATGTAAATCCATGTCATATAGTAGGATTGTTCATATAGGAGTGTCAAGCGTTCGCATGATTGACTTTGTGTTTTCGCTTTCTTTATAAATGTGAAAAATTCTCAAAAACGTCTCTCTGCCACCAAAATGACAAAAGACAAAGCTGAAAAATGTCAAACCCAAAGCGTCTACGACAAGGATCTAGCAGCTCTACAAAAACAAGGCATATTAATTGCTGATAATAAAATGTAAACATTGATCACAGAACAACACTGTATAAATGTGTTTTATTTTATTGTGATGTTTCGGTAAGTATAGCCGTACATGAGAAGGACCACCTATGAGTCAGAAGGAACACTCGTTTTCAAAGGCAGGAAGTCCTGCAGTCCTGCAGACTTCCTACTTATTAAAAGTTAATGTCAAACCCTGTGAAGAGAATTCATTTTAATTATTAAACTAATTATATAGAGATTATTTAACTGCTGGGATTGATTATAGGGAAATCCTTCATGAGTGGTAGACGTGTGGTTCTTTTCACGAACGAGCGCACGCGAGTTTGTGAAAAAACAAAGCATATCTAACATCAAGTGAAGGATTACCCAATAATCAATCCGAGCAGTAAAATAATCTATTTATTTAAGAAATAGAACATTGTTTACTGTGAATTATCGTTTAATATATCACGGTTTGGAGTTCAATTGTAAATAATAATTTCACGAGCCCGAAGAGCGAGTGAAATTATTGTTTACAACTGAACGACAAACCGTGATACATTATAGACAATTCACTGTAAACGATGTTCTATTTCTATTCTATTACCCCTAAAATGTGAAAATAACGCACACATCTGAAATCTTTCGCATTGCTTTGCGTACTCTCCTAACGTTGCATACGTTACAATGCTTAAAGGTGAAATAGTGCGTGTCTTTTGAGCATATGTTCGGAAATATATGTATATAATATACAATCTGTTCAAATCTTACACTTATTGGTTGTCCAGTTTTCTCACAGTAGCCAATTTTATCTCATAGCGCACACGCTTCGAGTTTCGCCCTGGTAAGTGTCACGTGATCCTGTGACGTCATTGGTACCAAACGATTAGCGGTGTCGCATTGAGTTGTATAGTATTGTCTATGTAGGATTACGTTTTATGGTACTTGTTAAAAATGCCGTGTGCTGTTGCTGGGTGAAAAAGTTTGCATAAAGAAGGACAAGATAATAACCTAAGTTTCTTTCGTTTCCCTAATCGAGATAATGATATATTAAGATTTGAAGTGTGGGCAGACCATTACCGAAGAAAATCGCCCGACTCGTCGAGAAAGTGGGAACCTACGAAAGACGCGCGAGTTTGTAGCAAACATTTTGAGTTGACTTCGTTGGAAGTCCATCCTTTGGTTTCATTATCTTTAAATTTGGAGGCCAAAAGGCCATGCATATTAAAATCAACAGCGGTACCAACGATATTTGACTATAAAAATGAGAAGTGCATAACCCCGCCGTCTCCAAGCAAGTTGTATTCGCCTATTCGACCGGCGTTGAGGCGGAAATTCATACATGAAGTAAGATTGAAATTTATGTTCAATTATCTTTATAGCACCTCATTGTAGACATCATCGCGGTATGATAAATTGAAGAAAGGTGTATAGTCTTAGATCTTTATACACACCGTGAATGTTTAGCTGTTGAATTAGAAGCATGCGTCTTTACGTGAATCAATGAAGAGTTGACGGCGCTAATAATATCTAGCCGTCTAAATATTGCTAAGAACGTTCAGCATATAAATTTAAATGAATCCGGTGAAATAAACACTGTGACTTTGTTTCCAAATTTTAATTTTTATCATTTTAAATTATTCACCTTCTTCTGCCAATAGTGTTATAAATATATATTATTAACATATATAGGTCTATGGATTTGAAAAAAAAATACAAAATGTTTCATGGATATCTATTACAAGGCAGAAAATTAATAATATTTCTAGCTTTTATATTAATTCAGTAATGTTTTATGGCAAAGCAACAACAATAACGCCTCTTAGATCGTGCAATAAGTAAAACAAGTATAATAGAATAATATATTTTATATTATGGTAATTTGATATGTTTGGTCTGTTTTCGATCTGTGTATCAGGAGTAAGTATACATGAGTAAGTATACTTACTGTCTATATCGTGCTCATAATACATTTGGCTATATTATTTTTTCTCTCTTTGTGCGCGACAAATTAGAGCTCGCATATCATGTGATATATCCGTCTTGTGCAATACGCGTCTGCCCTCGGCGGTAGTACACCGCTCAAGTAGTTGCAATAAACAGGAAATATATCATAAAACTAGGTTTCCCTAAATGGTGCGTGCTTTTGTGATATACCGACGTATGTACCCTAATTAAGCTGTACTTCAATAGTGCACCGCAATATTTGATTAGTCTGTATTGATATTTGGGGGCAGTGGAGACTAGAGTGTGTGTCATATTGCAAACACCGCTCCTAGAGTGTTTGGTGTTGATGGCGACTTATGGCAAATATATAATACTATAGAAATTATGGTGCCGAAATTATATGCTGTTTCATTTATTATTGTTTTTATTCATTTTTTATCAATTATGGATAATATCTAATAAATATATTTGTTCCATGTCTACTTATCGGCAAAAAAATCTGACGCTCGTATTAATGTATAGGTATTAGACCAGGTCCATTCATTCGGAATATACTACATTTCGCGGTTATTGTGTATGTACCAAGATAATGCAGTGTTGCCGGTGATTTACTGTCAGATTTCGATGAAAACAATGTTTACGTTGTTTTTTCGTTTGTTGTTGCTGTAAGTGTATAAATACACTATTTTGTTAGATTAGTGAATAGTGTAATGAACCGCTGAACGTAACGAATGACATGACAAGATAGCTCTCCATTTGCACCTGCACCGCGTTCGACTTCATCATCAGTTGATGAATCCGATGTATTTTCGTCCTCAGACACGTATTCTGGCTCAAAATCGTAAGGTTGCACATTGTGTAACCGTCTTATCACGGGCATTTCCTCTGACTCAGTATCATGATCGCTTAAATCTCACAATTTCACACAAGGTATACTGTTTTGCGTTCAGTCCCAATGTAAACAAAAAAAAGTTTGTTCCCAATGACGTCACTTCCGGTAATTCGCGCAAGAGTTTTTCCCCTTAGAATTTTTTCGATTTTTTAGCAATGCCTGTTCGCCTGTTCGATTTTTATCTTTAAAAACATATTTTCACTGAACATACATCAATGGCATAGTAAAAATCATATTTATAATGATATTTAATACTTAAAAACATATCAAAAGCGGATTTGTTGATTTAAGACCAATTTCTGCTTTAATGCGCAATGCTTATTCTCCTAACGTTGCAAAAAGTACAGTGATATATCGTTCAATATAACGAGATATTTTCAACTAGGCTATATAATATAGTGCGTGTGTATTAGAATACATTTTAAATTACGTTTTTCAAACAAATATTCACTTTATTGAACGTTATCGGCGGATGACGTCGACGTCAGCAACACTTTGTTGACGTCACGCCTCAACGTCGCAACGTTAGTTATTATTGTGTTCTGAGTTAGCAACGTTAGTTATTATTGTGTTCCGAGTTTGTTATTAATATTTAGCGATGATGAATATTCTTGCACTGAGAAATCCCAATCTTTCACGCATAGAAATGTAATAAAAACACTTAATGATTGCTGTGTTTCCCTTTAATATCATCACCTAAAGCTTACCTCAAGTGAGCCCTTAAGTGTGAAGTCTTGCCGTAAACTTTACCGCAGCCCTGCATGTGACAGATGTGAACCTTTTTCTTATTTTCTCCGTTCCTGAAATGAATGGACACGCTAATTATAAGCCAGGCATATTTAAGTAAAATGACATTTTGAAAAACCTTTTTTATACAACCTCATCTTAAAGACAAGTCTAACGAAATGTATCTCCACAAATCAATTATTGTTCATAGCGTGGAGTCCTGACAAGGGACAGTGCCTCATATCTGCTGGATTACACTCCATCTGAGCCTTTAGGTGAGGGTGATACATACTTTCCAGACAGGGAATGTGTACCAATGTCAAAATGTCCCCCGTCAAGAAGTGTGCCCATATCTCCATTCGAATGTAAGAAGTGATTTATGAACTTGTCGTCAATAACAGATGTCGCCTTGTCGTCAATAACAGATGTCGCCACTGCTACCGTTTTTCTTCATTGCCAATAGCGGAATACTTTCTGTTGGCTGATCATGTCTGATAATGTTTATTTTTTTAATTTCCTTTTTTTTCAGTGAAGAAAAATCGTGTATGGCCACGTCAAACAAGAGGCCCAGAGGGCCTGTATACTGGCTTTATTGAGTCTGTGGTTGGGGTGGGGGGAATATTAGTTGTTGTGGCAATATGACAAAACCGTTTGCCCTGCTTATAAATGCATCCACATTTGGACATAGAGTAAATTTTGTGGGGTTTTTTAACCGATTACCCCACTAGGGAGCCCCAGCAGACTAGTCTGAATAAAGTTTGTGTATAATGGGCCGTAACTCTGTCAAAAAGCATTCAACCAGAACACGGCGAAGATATGCGCAACTAGGCTTCGTACTGATCATCCCTGCTAAGCTTCACTGAAATCCGGCCAGGGGTTCAGTAGAACTACACTGTACATAGTTATGTTATTAAAACCTTTAAAGGGCCATAACTTTGCAAAAATTCATTCAACTGGAACATGGTGATGACATACACAACTAGGCTTGGTACTGATCATCCCTGCAAAATTTCGTTGAAATCCGGCCAACTGAAGGCCCTATCGTCTTAACGAGGCAAAATACAGCATTTTTAATTAAAATAAAGGGCCATAACTCCTGTGTTACTGGTCCGATCTGGCTGGCTTTCCAACTTGTCCGAGCTTTCATCGATATTAACAATCTGTGCAAGTTTGGTAAAGATCAAATAATAAATGAAGGAGCTAGTGTTCACATCCCCACCAAGATTCGTTGAAATGTGGTCAGGGTATCTGAAGAACTAGTTGGGACAAAGTTCATGTATAGCAAAAAGAGCCTCCAACAAAAATCATTCAACCTGAACACAGAAACAATATGCACAACTATGCTTGGTTCTGATCATTCCTGCTAAGTTTCATTGAAATACAGCCAGGAGTTCAGGAAAACTAGTTGGAATTAAAATAAGTCCGGATAAAGTTTGTGCATAATGGAACATAACTCTGTCAACAAGAGGTCAATGACCTTGAAGCTCTACTGATTGATTTTGATTTCAGGAAGAAGTCGCTACAGACTTGTTTTTTGAAAAATTATTTTTAGCTGTGGCGGCCATCTTGAATTTCCGGCCGACCTGATATTTTGCTAGGATAAATTAGACATCAAGAGCAACATTCCTGTGAAGTTCATGAAAATCCGTCAAGTAGTTTCAGAGGAGTAGTCGCTACAAGTTTTCATTATATAATTCTATGTAAACAAAGATGGCCGCGGACAGCCATGTTTAACATCTAATCGAAATGATTTTTGACAAGGACCAACATCATGTAATGCTGATCATTTTAGAAAAAGTCCCATATCAATATCACTTATAGTTTTCAAGAAGTAGTCGCTACAAACTTGCATTTTGAAAATCTATTTTTAGCCATGGCAGCCATCTTGAATTTCCGGCCGACCTGAAATTTTGCTAGGATCAATTAGACATCAAGAGCAACAGTTCTGTGAAGTTTCATGAAAATCCGTCAAGTAGTTTCAGAGGAGTAGTCGCTACAAGTTTTCATTATATAACTCTATGTAAACAAAGATGGCCACTGGCAGCCATGTTTAATGTTGAATCAAAATAATGTTCGACTCGGATAACCATCATGTCATGCTGATCATTTAGAAAAAGTCCCATATCAATATCACTTATAGTTTTCAAGAAGTAGTCGCTACAAACTTGTATTTTGAAAATCTATTTTTAGCCATGGCGGCCATCTTGAATTTCCCGCCGACCTGAAATTTTGCTAGGATCAATTAGACATTAAGAGCAACATTCCTGTAAAGTTTCATGAAAATCCGCCAAGTAGTTTCAGAGGAGTAGTCGCTACAAGTTTTTACTATATAACTCTATGTTAACAAAGATGGCCGCTGGCAGCCACGTTTAACGTCGAATCAAAACGATTTTTGATAAGGACCAACATCATGTCATGCTGATCATTTTAGAAAAAGTCCCATATCAATATCACTTATAGTTTTCAAGAAGTAGTCGCTACAAACTTGTATTTTGAAAATTTATTTTTAGCCGTGGCGGCCATCTTGAATTTCCGGCCGACCTGAAATTTTGCTAGGATCATTTAGACATCAAGAGCAACATTCCTGTGAAGTTTTATGAAAATCCGTCAAGTAGTTTCAGAGGAGTAGTCGCTACAAGTTTTCATTATATAACACTATGTAAACAAAGATGGCCGCTGGCAGCCATGTTTAACGTCAAATCAAAACGATTTTCGACAAGGACCAACATCATGTCAAGCTGATCATTTTAGAAAAAGTCCCATATCAATATCACTTATAGTTTTCAAGAAGTAGTCGCTACAAACTTGAATTTAAAAAAATCTATTTTAAGCTTTGGTGGCCATCTTGGATTTCACATCAACATGAATTTTTGCTAGGATCAACTAGACTTCATGGGCATCAACTAGACTTCATGGACGCCGCACCACGGTCAGTAGAGCTAAAAATCATTCAACAGGAACATGGGGATGATATGAGCAACTAGGTTTTGAACTGATAAAGTTTCTCTGAAATCTGGCCAGGGGATTAGGAGAAGTAGTCTGTACAAATTTAGTGTATTAAAACCTTTAAAGGCCCATAACTCTGCCAAAAATCATTAAACCAGAACACGACGATGATATGCGCAACTAGGCTTGGTACTGACCATCCCTGCAAAGTTTCGTTGAAATATGGCCAAGGATTCAGGAGCACTAGTCTGGACAAAGCTTGTGTACTAGAACCTTTAAAGAGCAACAACTCCACCAAAATCATTCAACCGTCACACGTCGACGATATGTACAACTAGGCTTGATTCTGATCAACCTTGCCAAGTTTCAATGAAATCCGGCCAAGGGTTCAGAAGAACTAAACCGGAAAAGGTTTGTGCATTAAACCCTGTAAAAGGCCATAACTCGCCGAAAATCTTTCAACCGGAACCCAGCGATGGTATGCACAACTAGGCTTGGTACTGATAATTCCTGCAAAGTTTCTTTGAAATCTGGCAAGGTGTTCAGGAAAATTAGTCCGGACAAAGTTTGTATACTCAAACCTTTAAAGAGCCATAACTCTGCTAAAAATCACTCAACCGGAAGATATGCACAACAAGGCTGATACTGATCATCCCTGCAAAGTTTCGTTGAAATCCGGCCAACTGAATGACCTATCGTCTTAACGAGGCAAAATACAGCATTTTTAACTAAATCAAGGGCCATAACTCGTGTGTTACTGGTCCAATCTGGCTGGCTTTTAAAGTTGTCCAAGCTTTCATTGATACTAACAATATGTGCAAGTTTGGTAAAGATCAAATAATAACTGAAGGAGCTGGAGTGTTCACAAGGCTGAATATGACATTTTTCAGCAAATCAAGGGCCATAACTTCCATGGAACTAATCCGATGTGGCTGGCTTTCAAACTTGTTCGATATAAAGACCCGGGTAAAGTTTGGTAAAGATCAGATTAATAATGAAGTTGCTAGAGTGTTCACAAGGCAAAAGTTAACGGATGACAACGGATGACTCACCATCCCATAAGCTCTGCTGGCCTTTGGCCAGTAGAACTAGGAAAAAACTGGCACAAAACAACAACACCCACAACAGAAACGTAAACCCTTGACCCATGCTAATTAAAGCAGCCCTAGTTCTAATTTGGTAAGGTTATTTAGGGACTCGAGGAACAACAATTGTATAAAATAGGTTTTGACCGCCTGTAGAGGGGCCCGTTTATGCAGGCGGTCAAAACCCATGTTATATAACAGTTGTGCCACTTGTTCCTAAATAACCATACTAAATTAGAACTAGTGGTTGTTTTTAGTAAAAACAAATGTCTCCCATACAGGACAAACCGCCAAATATCATTAAATTGGAACACGACGAAGACATGTGCAACTAGGTTTGGTAATGGTAATACCAAATTACATGGAAATCCAGGCAGCAGATCAGGAGAAGTATTTGGGACAAAGCTAAACTGCTTATGTATTAAACCTTTTAAAGGGCCGTAACTCCCATTATAAGTGGGCCATAACTCTGTCAAAAATCATTAAACCGGAACATGACATAACTTGCGCAACTAGGCTTGGTACTGATCATCCCTGCAACGTTTCTCTGAAATCCGGCCAGGGGTTCAGGAGAACTAGTCGGGACAAAGATGTGTAGTAAAAGCTTTATAGGGCCACAACTCTGTCAAGATCATTCAATCAGAACATGGAGATGATATGCACAACTAGGCTTGATACTGATCATCCTTGCCAAGTTTCGTCAAAATCCGACCAGGTGTTCAGCAGAACTAGTCCATACAAATTATATGTATTAAACCCTTTAAAGGACCATAACTCCATCAAAAATCATTCAACCGGAACAAGATGACAATATGCACAACTAGGCTTGGTACTGACCATCCCTGCAGTCTTGCTGAAATACGGCAAAATGAAGGCCTTATCAGAGCTACAGATAAGCTTTTTGATCAGTTGGGTATTTACCCTTTGGTATTTATTTAATTGGGTATTTCATGGTTTCAGTTGGGTAAAATAAAACAATAATATTGTTTTGTGCTAGCATTCCACTAATATTATATACACAAAATCTATAAAATCAACTTCTTTTGCAATATGCTTTATACATGGTGGCTGGGTGTCCCTTCAACAACCCATATATTGCTCAATTTGCATTGAATGTTTTATCATGACAACTTCGATTACTTTATTGGTACCCAAGCTTTTTTATTTTAATTGGGTATTTTGGCACGTTTAATTGGGTATTTAAGCAAATACCCTTCTTATCTGTAGCTCTGGGCCTTATCATAACCATCTGGTAGAGTTTGGTAAAGATTGGATGGAAAATGAAGGTGCAGGAGGGTTAAGACAAAATATAGCAATTTTGTTAACTCAAGGGCAACAACTCCATTGTTACTGGTCCGATCTGGCTGGTTTTCGAAACAATCTGAGCTTTCATTGATATTAAAGGGACACTCGGCAATCTTGATTTTAAAAACTCACGACGTCCCGTTAGTTTTTCTTTTCACTAACTTGCATTTGTTCAATCATTAATAGTAATTGTTAGAATAGTTCAACAAAGCAAAATATTTTTATATATTACTGTTTATAATAGTGCATCAATAATATGTTTACAAATTTGGTGAAATAGTGAAGAAAATTGAAATCTCCAATTTTTTATTTAATCATATGCAAGCAGTTTTGAAGTCAAAATGACGCAGGATAAGTAAACTGAGAGCAAATTTTAATGTTTGAATAAAATTCAAGATTGCCATGTGTCCCTTTAATAATCTGGTAATGTTTGGTAAAGATCGGATCAAAAATGGAGGCGCTCGAGTATTGACAAAATATAGTAATTTTCGTTAATTCAGAGCAACAACTCCGGTGTTACTGGTCCGATTTGGCTGGTTTTCGAACTTGAACAAGCTTTCATTGATATTAATAACCTGGTAAAGATCGAATGAAAAATGAAGGTGCTAGAGTGTCGACATCAAAAAGTTGACGGACGACGGACAAAAGACCATGGCATAAGCCCTACTGGCATTTGGTAACTAGAGCAATAAATAGTGCCAGTCTAGCATAAATACACTTTCTTTTTTTTACCTAACCAGAAGACAGATTTCTTTCTTTTTCGAGAACACTTTGTTGTTCAGTACATAAATGTGTACATCTTACTTATTTCCTTCATTATCCCTACAATTGGGACAAGTGCAGGCCACACGCCGTAGACGTTTTCCCGCCGTAGGTTGTTCTGGGGTCACTTGTGTGGTGGTTGCAGTGAAGTTTGGTATCTGTAGCTGGGTTACTGTCTGAGGCGTGGACACCACCTGCCACTTGGAGGGGTCGTTTGGGTCCTGTTGTATTGGGATCTGCTGACCAGACGCTGTAATAAATAGTAACATGTAAATACGTATAAATGAAGTTTGTAACTTGGTATATAAGTGGGGAAAGATGCAATTCAAATATTGGTAAGTCTGTTAATTCCATAATTGGAACAGTTTTATAAAAGTAATTCTTGTGATTGCCAAAAATAGAACTTGTTTTAATAATGTTTCAGTCGTGTCAGAGAAAGAGTTTGTCGGTTTAAGGACAGCAGAATTTTGCTGAGAACGCAATTAATTGTGTACATAACCCCTTTCAATAACCTTCTAGTACAAATATCATACCTGTGAAACAAGTACAACTGTCATACTGGTGAGACAAGTACACCCGTCATACTGGTGAGACAAAGTACACATGTCATACCTGTGACACAAGTACACCTGCCATACTGGTGAGACAAGTACACATATCATACCTGTGAAACAAGTACACATGGCATACCTGTGCCACTAGTACACATGTCATACATGTGACCTAAGGACACCTGTCATACCTGTGACACAAGTACACCTGTCACACCTATGACACATCATACCTGTAACACGAGTCAGGGTTCTCAATAACTTTTGGGTTGAACAGGCCTTTTTGAAAAAGTAACAGGGCTAGGCGTGGGGGGTGCGGGGGTCCTTGAGCGCGTCATTTCCTGCATTTTCGGCCATTTTGAATGCCTTTTAAATCACACTTTAAAGTGCAATTTTATAAGCAATATTCCTCTATATATATGCAGATACATGTACTGCAGTGCAGTAGTTGTATCTGTATTTAGAGGTAGTGCAGTATGTTGACAATTATATTTATTTACCAATATCCATTTGAAAATTGTATTCTGAACACCACATATCCACATAAGGCAAAAAAAAATAATACCTGTGTTTCCGGTGGCCCGACCGACCCTATTTTTAAGGGGCCGACCCTAAAACTTTTTATGAAAAAAAAAAAAATTAAAAAAAAAAAATTAAAAAAAAAAAAATATATATATATATATTTTTGTTTATTTGTTCTGAACAATGATTTATCACCATATATCGAGGTAAACTTACATCACAGAGAAACTTTCAGCTGTATCATCAACTTGTATGGGGTTTATGTGATAAATACATGTAGAATCTCACAATATCTTGCTCCAAAAAAAAAAAAAGAAAAAAAAAAAAAAAAAATGCCTACCTACCGACCCTATTTTTTCAGAGCATGCAATAGGAAACAAACCTATTTTTTTTTTGGCCTAACTACAAAATTCAACAACAAATACTTACCATTACCTCTACAAAGTTCAGTAACACATACTATCCATGTCGCTGTCCTCATTTTTATTTTTTTGGACGATTCTGAACTGGCCCAAATGTCAATTGAAGCGGTCATTTCGGCCGGCGGCCGGTTCTTATTGAGAACCCTGACAAGTACGTCATAGCTGTAAAACAAGTACACATGCCACACCTGTGACACCAGTACACCTGCCATACTCGTGAGATGAGTACATATGTCATACCTGTGACACAAGTACACCTGACATACTGGTGAGACAAATACACATGTCATACCTGTGACACAAGAAAACAAACCTGTGACACAAGTACACACACCTGTGACACGTCATACCTGTAACAGGAGTAAGCCATAGCTGTAAAACAAGTACACATGCCATACCTGTGACACCAGTGCCCCTGTCGTACATGTGACACAAGTACACCTGCCATACCGGTGAGACGAGTACACGTCATACGGGCGAGACGAGTACACAGGTCATACCTGTACACAGGTCATACCTGTGACACGAGTACACTTGTCATACCTGTGACACAAGTACACCTGTCATACAGGTGAGAAAATTAGGCATGTCATACCTGTGACACAAGTAGACATGTCATACATTTGATAAAGTACACTTGTCATACCTGTGACATGAGTACACCTGTGACACAAGTAGACATGTCATACCTGTGACACAAGTAGACATGTCATACATGTGATACAAGTACATATGTCATACCTGTGACACAAGTACACTTGTCATACCTGTGACACAAGTAAATATGCCATACCTGTGATACAAGTAGACATGCCATACCTGTGACACAAGTATCCCTGTAATACATGTTACACAAGTAGACATGTCATACCTGTGACACAAGTACAACTGTCATACCTGTGACACAAGTACAACTGGCATACCTGTGACACAAGAACAACTGTCATACCTGACACAAGTATACATGTCATCACTGTGATACAAGCACACTTGCATACCTATGGCACACGCACACTTAGTGACAAGTGTCATAGTTGTGACATAAGTACATACGTTCCAAATGCCATACCTGTGACATGTCATGCATATGACAGAAGCACTTTTCATACCTGTGACAGACTCGCAACACAAGACCTTGTAGGATATGCGACACACTCCCAAAAATTACACATGCATCATACCTGTGCCACAAACACACGTGTCATACCTGTGAATATTTGAGTGCCATTTACAGAGCCCTGCTGAAGCTGTTGTAAACCTTGCTGTCCGGTCAGATTGATCGTCTGAAACTGCTGCGGACTACTTTGGTTCCCAAGGGCCCCGAGAGATGTCAAAGCTCCCGATGCGTTCACTGTCAATGCACCCAATCCCTGAAGACCTGCGATTGGCGCGCCAAACACTTGCTGAATCTGACCTTGAAACTGTTGAGGATTTATTGCCTGAAGACCTTGAATATTTTGGAACCCTTGAATGTTTTGTAAGGTCTGCAAACCCTGCACATTTTGAAGTTGGAACGGAAACTGGGTAGCATTTTTTAAGTTTGCAATATTGGTTCCTGATATTAACTGATTGGGGGATGCGGAAACAAACTGATTTTGGCCAGCTATTTGAATATTTGCAAAGTTTTGTCCATTTAGTCCTTGTATGAACTGAGGATTCATGCTCATTACGTTAGAGATGTTATTCTGCTGTGGAGACGTTATTGTAGAATTGGAATTTGTTGTGGTTGTCGTTGGATTGGATGAATTCTGGGGCATCGAAGTAACAGTGATAAAATTTTGTCCATTTGCAGTAGTGCCGAATTGTGTTGCAGGAAACAAAGCCTGCATGAAGTTTCCATTACCGACGGGTATGAGCTGCATCTGGGGGATAATGTTGGCCGCCGCCGCTGCAGCAGCTATGGTCTGCCCTGCCATGGACGAGGTCTGAAGCTGAGGCATTGAATAAACTGTTGGTGACGATGAAACACTGATGCCTGAAGAAGTTGCCCCTGCAGTGACATTTTGTGATTTTATGCTGCTCGCTTGCTGAGCTTGTGATTTTGATGTGACCTGACTAACCATGTCAACAATCTGAGGCATCTGCATGGTCTGTCCGAGGGAATTGACAGTTATTGTCTGATTGTTCAATGATGAAGCACCACTAGAAGGAACGGTTACATCCTGACTGTTCGCCTGGAACTGTGGCAACTGAACTTGCATATAGGTTGTCTGACCGTTAGCAGACACTGGTATTTGAACAATATTTGGAAACTGTTGAAACTGAGGGGCGGCATTAGGTTGTTGTATCTGGACGATGCCTCCATGACGCATGGCACCAAGGGATTGAAGGCCTGCCAAATTCAGCACATTTCCTCCAAGGTTTACCATATTTCCTCCAACATTTGCAAAAGCCACATTTCCAGGCATAGCACCTATTCCTTGCATATTTGGAACCGGTGTACGTATGATCTGCCCATTGGAGGTCATAATGGGGATGGCTTGCATGCCCTGAAATCCCTGGAAGGCCTGCTGCTGTTGACCGGCGAGTATAGTCTGTCCCTGGATATTGGCACCATCCTGACCCTCCAGATTGACATACTGGAACTGTGGGACGGCATTGTACGTTACTGTACCATTGGGACCAGCTTGGGCAACAAGTTGAAGACCACCCCCTTGCGCCTGTTGTAGAATCTGGGAAAACAAATATGCAAAATGAAAGCAAGATGTTAATCAAAACTTTGTGACAACAAACACATAAGAAAAGAAATATTGCATTATAAGAAAGCAGAGGGTATTAAACAATAGGGTCAACATGTGTATGAGCATTTGATCACTGGGAGGACAGACCAATGCGGGCAAACAACCAGGAGAGTCGAGACCAACCTAAACTGGAATCTAAGGTTAACAAACCCATGACTGTTCAGTCCATCAAAAAAATCAGTTGCCACACAATGTGTACGAGTCTTAAGGCCGGTGTTACCACTCCTACGGGGTCCACCGCTGGCCAAATATTTGGTTGTACACCAGTAAAAACATGAAACTTCGCATCAAAATCCTGATACTACTAACCACTTGTATCGTCTTTCTATCTGTGTTCGACCACTTTGTGATTTCGACCGACGGCGGAAATTACGTCTGCGCACGTTTATTATGCAAATTTCGTCATCATATTTCATGATCGTCTGCCAAATGAATAGTTCTAAACAATAACAGACAACAATTGCAAATAATAAGTTTTTTTTAAGGCTATGTATAATTTTCCTATGGATAGTTGATCTCTTTACCAGTGTTTTCGTCATTAAATGTATCCCATTTTAAAGCAAACGTACACAAAATAAAATATTTTATGATGCAATGATGATTTAATCCTTCGCCTTTCATTAGACATCAACAAATTTTATTTACTCGTAAAATGAGAAGTAGTAAATGGGTAATATCATGGGTGGGGTACCTGAATAAACCACGAAGCAATATCGGTGTTTGTGTTAAAAACATCTGGTAATTGTTATGTTAGTACATTTCCTACGTGACATGGGACCTTAAATTCCTGACAAGCAGATGGACATGTTTGAAAACAGCAGAAGACAATAATTTAATGTTCCACTAGTATTGAAAAAAAATCGATTTTAGGGTGATGAGGGTAGACATTTGTCATATTTTTTTCATAGAAATAAAGTACGGGTTTGTTTCTTCTTGTTAAATTAAAAATGGTTGATTTTTTTCTTCGCTGCCAGCTAGTGTGGATTTAGGTCAACACATTTGCATAAAATTGCCCGTATGAAAATACTGCATCTCGGGATAAAAGCTATTATAAATAAGGTGATCGGAAACACATGTCGTTCCCTGGAAACAAACAAGTTGAGGTCATCCATTAAAAATGTTATCGGATGGAAAATAAACAAAATGTAATCAAAGTCGCGGTTGTTTTTGTTGCAGTTTGATTATTTTATTTTAGCTAACATCATATTATGTCAATATATAATGTATTACTGAGATATGTAATCAACTGCCGTTAAGTGGTCGTAAACTAAGAGGTCGAGGATACTACATAATTATATTATAATAACATGCATGCATTGTTGCCTGGTGAATATTTATATTTATCATGCAGATATGCACTTCTCTGCCTAATAAATTTATATTTATCATGCAGTTATGCACTTCACCGCCTAACGTTATCTGACGAGTGTATATCTTGTGTGTGTGTGTGTGTGTGTGTGTGTGTGGGGGGGGGGGGGGGGGGGGGGGGGGGGGGGGGGGGGGGGGGGGGGTATTATGTGAGTTCATTTTGTTTGTACCTGTCCACCAGCTAATGACATGGCTCCCTGCATCTGATTCTGCTGTTTTGAGGGATCGATTACTGTTGGGAGTTGGACCCACCCAGGGGCGACAATTTCGCCCCGCCTGTCCTGCATTGATCACTCGAACCCCATGAGCATTTTGCGTCCCAGATCCGTCCTCGTTCCAATTTTACTACATGTCTGTGCAACAGTGCCAAAGGACTTTGCTGAACATCCTGAAAGTGAATAATAACTGAGCTTAACGCAATCGAAAAAAATAAACTGACAAAAGGGCGGGGTTACATCATGGGTGGTGGGGTCTGTTCTAAAAATAACCTGCCTTCCAAATAAAACTGCGCATTCAACTAACACTGTTTTTACTTACCTGACTCGTTGATTCAGTCGGCATATTTGTTCTTATATCATGCACGTATGCTTCTATTATATGTTTAGTTCAGCTTCGTTTGTTTGTTATCAGGT
>JAWPHD010016896.1:0-47387 GCA_037043455.1 Cyrtodaria siliqua
AACTATCGCTCAGTGTACTTTGGCAGGTGTCTATCGGTAAGTTGTAACCAGTTGTATACATGTATACAGGGAGGATACAGGAGCTGTCATGTTGTTGCCTATAACTACCACTCAGGTACCTTTGCAATGTCCTATCGGTAGGTTGTAACCAGTTTGTATACAGGAGATACAGGTGCTGTCATGTTTGTTGCACCTGTAACTTCATTCAGTGTACTTTTACTCGATTCACCAAGTTTGGTAGCAGTCGAGTGTCGGCGGCGAATCTACGTGGAGTCGGTGTTTCGAACTCGGAGTATCCCACTTTGCGGAAGAACGCTATTGTCGAGTCACTCAAGAGTGATCAAACACTGGGTAGTTACTCCGCACAGAATCCAGTTAGCCATGAGTGCACACCTGCAGTGATTTATTATTGGGAATAAAAAAAAATCAGAATTGTTCCGACAGCGCGCAATTGGAAAAGGCAGTCAAATTCAATCCCCAGAAAAAGTACAAACAGTGAGTGCCAAGTGCATCTTTTCTGTGCGAAGTTGGAACGGGGGGGGACTGATTAAATACAGTAAATAAATTTCGAAACAAATAGTATTTCAAACGTTTAATGTATTATGACCAGTTTTGTTCATTTTGTTGTCCAAAAGTCACATTTGTTTCGACTACATAAATAACCATAATCCTTTGGCCATATAACTCTTTAACAAGGCGCGCACGAACAACTGAATTCTTTACATTTTTCTGATTGTTTCTGACCAAGGGAACCCCCAAATCAATGTATTGATAATAAACATTCAGACTAATAAAACTTGTTACAAAATACGATTAATTAAAAATATAGTTATAATTTCCAGTATTACTAAATGAATTTATGTTCAGTCGCACGCAAAACTGGTAATAGGAACCGCATACAACTATTCTTTAACCCATATACATAATCCAGCATTCAAATTTTCCCACATCCGCTATTTTTCAAAAACATAACATCTGATGACCTTTTGTCCACTCTACATTCACCCATATTTGATTTCCTAATTTATGACAGAATTATGCCCTTTCCTTTGACTTAGAATTGTCCACTCTAATATTGTATAAAGACCTATAAGACGTTGTTCCTCAAACATTTTTCGAATAGATTGTTCCGGAAATCTTCAACGTACACGTACAACTGATTACCTTACATCCTTCTACATCACAAATTGTTAATGCCTAATTTATTTTTAGAATCACGACCATTATTGATTAGAGTTGTTTCACTCCATAATGAACTTAATGTGGCTTTCACTTTAACACTTTTCATGGATTGTTTATTACACGTAGCATTCAGTTCACAAAGATGATATGATGTGTCTCTTCATTAATGGTTTTTTCGATTCTGCAATGTGTTTCTACAGAATTATGGACCTTTTGTTTTAATTAGAATTTCTTTCACATTCAGGAAATTAACATATATTTTAGACATTTATTACTCTTGATTTGCCCAAGAGGAGCTATGTCATTTTGTATGGACCTGTTACTACCACTAAGTATACAATGTTACAGATTGGGCAGGGCTAAGTTACCCAATTCAGTGAAGCAATTTGCAAGATGAAGATTTGTTTTTATATGGTAACATGCTAAATAATTTGATCTTGACCACTCATTGCATGCTGATGTTTCAATACAGTGTTCTATGTTCTGTTGAAGGTAAATGGACACCTTTGATTAAATGGCCGACATAAAAGTGGAGCAGGGACAGTAGTTACCCTTGTTCGTCCATCCATCGGTTTCATATGATTTTGGGCTTCCTATTGGTTGAAAAAAAGTATAGGGTCTATATATGGGGCATATAGGTCAGATTGTAAAGGTAGATTCTGATTGGATTAAATTACCCAAATCATACAATATCCCATAAAACATCAAAATATTATATGTTTCACAACATAAATCATGTTGATTTAGGATATTTTGACCTGAAATTTGCATTTTTGGGATACAATTTTACTGAGAGTATATTGCAAAGAAGTAAAATTTCTTTACTGCCATTCTGTAGGGCTGGCCCACTTTCAGTTGAACTATTAGAGGCTGAAAGCATCAGGATTATCCCCAATTTTTGAGTGTCTATAAGACAGTTCTTTAAAAAGTTAGGTTTTATCATTTATTTCCGGATATAGGAATAGGGGTTTTGTAGGCCAAAAGGCTATAAATGGAGGCCTATGGGAAATGCAATAGTGGTATATGACCTTTACTGGTGATTTCTGATGCATTGTTGAGAATATTTATTAAATGTTAAATCCAAGCATGGACAACAGTGCCCTGGCTTGGGCTCACCTACAATGCAACGGAAAGGTTAGATGCTTGCTGGATTTTAGTTGGAGTAATGTGCTGGGTCCACCCCACCCCACCTGGATCTGCCCATGCATTTATTAAAGGTGGTTGGTTGAATACCTGTTTTATGTCATTTCCAACACATTTTAGGCTATATATGATTGGTCAGTTTTTTTATTGGTGGAATTTATTAAAAGTTGTTAATAATAAGCACTTGATATTTTTCATAGCCTAAGTCTACAATACTTGATTTTGACGAGTGTAACTTGTGCAAGACGGGCAAATTAGATATTTATGAGGGTTTCAGCCTACACAAAAGAAACTGGCAACATTGATTTGGCAACAGTACCTATAAAAAACACTGCCACAGATTCGGTTCCCTGCAGGAGCTTGGTCCCAGGTAATATATTACTATTGATGCTAGGTTTATGGGCAACATTCAATAAGAGTTGATAACTGTGGTTATTACAACAGTCACTGTAAACAGCTGTCCTTTGAATTGTTTTTGATCACCACTTTTAGAGCTTTTATTTCTGTGCTAATTTCCAATTTGTTTTAATAGCATTAACACTTCCTTGATAAGTCAAGCTCACAGTGGGATTCAAACCCGCATTGGTGAGACATCGAGAACGTTTCAAACGCAATGTCGTAATGAGCACATACAGAGTTATTGCCCTTAATACCAAATAATTGTAACCACTCAAGTATACTAGAGCACATCCCATAAATTCAGATAATCAGGTATTGCTTTGGGACAAGTTGATTTTGTGATATAGCCAAAATAGTCTATGTTGTGCAGATTTTGTAAGGCTATCCATAATTGATTTTATTGACTGCATTTGATACCTAGTGGTCTAAGGTCTTTGCTTGTGTAAGCCTGAAAAAAACAACACGCCCCATAGTTTCCCTGGCACAGGCAGTTCAATCTCCGGATATTTCCATCTGATCTTCATATTTAAGTTTACAGTGTCCGGATCTTTAAAATCATAGATCTTTTTTTTTTTTTTTTCGTGATTTAATAGCCCTATATGTTTACTGTTTACCAGCTATTTCTTGTATTGGTCCTGTTACGCTCCCTAGTCAGCGATGCAAAGGAGAGAATTACAAGTGTCGAGGTCAAGGGGGGTCTTCCGTTGTAATGGCACTGACTGAATATACAGTTAATACCTAAGGACATAATTAGTTGCGTCAGTGAATAACAACATGTGCAGTGACAGCAATATATCTGGCTTCTTTAATTGTCAACCTATTAAATGAAATAACAAGTTGAAGGAGCTAGGGACTCCTACTGTGGGTACCACTTGTGATACAGATCCTTCTGTGTACGATGATTATACTTGTTAGGGAGTTATGAAATGATTATACTTTTGCATTTAGCATGCACCTGGTGCAGAATAGTATGTGCATCTCATGAAAAAACAGTCGTGGTATAAATCAAACCATGTTTTTCTGATCTAATTACAAGTCCTCTGTAAAACCCAACTATTTTTCTATTTTTGTTCTTTCGAAGTAGACTAATGTTCTATTTTCTTTAACTGTCAAACATGTGCATACGTATTGATGGAATAAATTAAGTCCGAAAATTCAAGTCTTTTAAATCTGAAAAATTTAAAAAAATACTCAGGATTTTGAGTTAAAACGGTTTTGACAGGTCTGCTGTCCAATTGTTGCTCTCAGACAAATCTTGGACATAAAACTGGCAACTTTTCACACCTTCAGGAATGAGTGTGGACCGACTCCATCTAATACATGCGTGGGCCCAATCTTACTGCCAGATATTGGACAGATGATTCTGGTAAGTAGCTCTCAAATATTAATTGGAAAAAGAAAAACAATTTACCTTAATGTTTTTACTATTATTTTCCGTGTTTGTCTCCTTTTCGAAGAAAAATATGATACATAAGTGAGTCGCTACCCCTAGTTTGTCTGTCCATCAGTCAGGACGTTGGCTATAACTTTCGCATTTCTTGATATTTCTTCAACAAACTTTCAATATATACTCATCATGACATCATCGACATGACTACATACTAAAATATAAAGATCAAGATTACACTGAAGGTAATTAATTGTATGGGTTAAAATATATTTTTTTTTTTTTTTCACGAAAACTTAATAATTGGCTATTACTTTCTCATGTCTTGATATTTCCTTCATCAAAACTTTCAATATATACTCATAAATACATATGACAACATCGACATGACATTCCATATATATTCAGGTCAAGGTTCACACTGAAGGTCATGATATGGGTTAATATTCATTTTTTTCCTCAAGAAAACTTAGTCAGGCTAGTTTGTCAAGGCATTTATCAGGTTTCAAAAAAACCTTGTAATACTGACAAAGCACTGACAGACGACACACGTGTTCCGCGTAACACCCGTCTAGTAATTCTCCAATGCCTTATGTTTGTTTAGCTCTTCTGATTGAAGGTTAATGTGGCATGTGGTCTGGCATACTGGGTTTGCCCACCTTTCCAATTTTTGTTTGTTTAAATCACTACTCCGAAACTAATGAGCAAAATTTCAAGAAAAAATACATGATTATTAGCAGATTGCATAGCAAATCCAGGCCTCTAGTTTGGTGATTGTTCTGTGTTGTCCATCTGTCAGTCTTTCTTTCAATCCGTCTGTCTGTACAACTACGTGTTTTGACGTTTTGTTAAGTTTTTTTTCTTCTTTTCTCAAAAAACAAAATGTCAGAAAGCTTTGAAACTTCATTAACAAATGTTTTGTCCGCAAGAACCTATAACTCTCTTTATTTATTTTGCCTGAATTATCCCCCTTTTTACTTAGGTTTTTCTATTAAAATGTTGAATCACAATCGGCGGTCACACCACTGTTGATGCTTAACATGTTTCAGTATTCTGTCCGTACTAAAGTTATTGAAATACAATTTCCTGCAAATCTGAGTGTAGCTGCCAGCCACTGCATAATATTTAATATAGAATGTACATTTGGGATCACTACTGTACTCTAGCACCATAAGAAGTATTGATACTGTATCATTATCTTAGGTGATAGGCATGACAACATTTATGTTGATGCGACTTCCAAGATGGCTACCATCGGCCATCTTTGTTTACATAAGAAAATGATGTAGATCACTACTTTGCGATAAACTTTTCTGAGGATCTTCATATTCATAAACTTCTCACATACCGGTTCAACTTCTGGTAGGTTGAGATATTCAGTAGGTGAAAATAAAGGGTTTACTTGTGACTTTTATCCTCAATCTCTATATGAAAAAATGAAAACAATAAACCATGATTTAAATTCATGTATCCGTATTGGTGTATTAAATCTGACACCACCAAAAGTAAGATACATAGATGTACACAAAAAATAAAGCTTTTAATTTAATTAGCAACTACAAACTAGTTTATAAAGGGCTAAAGTTTTAGTTGAGCACCAACGATAAAACACCGAGGTTTACCCCGACCAACTGAATGTGGAGGTCTTTTATATTTAATTGATCACTTGTTGGTCAAAATTATTTTGATGTCGTATGTAAAGTTATGAATAACACCACTGGAGGCATTATATATGTGTTGTTGGTCCTTCTAAAAATGAACCTTCTGAGACAAGGAAAACATAAGATTTAATTCTGTACATTAACAAAAACGATCACTTTACACAATACAGGTCCATAACTACACAATAAGTCCATAATCTGCTCTGAAACATTCGCTAGTAGTCTTGCTATGCTTTTGATATTTAAAAATAAAAGATAAAAATCTTATTATATCAACATTGTTTTTGAGCATAATTCCAAAACCGTTTTTTTTTTTGATATCTGCATGAAATTTGCTACACTACTAGGCTCAACGTGTTTTGTGTCTTTTAACGTATAAAATTATTGTAATAATTTTTCGTTGGCAGTTGTCAGAAAAATGGTCAATTAATCAAAGTTTACATTCAGCAGTACAACTCTTTAAAAAAATGTAATAATGCCATTATTTCTCTGTCATATTTACTAGCTATTGTACTTGCGGAACCTTGGGTAACGCAACATCGGGCGGCATTTCCAGTCCAAACTTCCCTAACCGCTACCCTCTAAACCCAACTGTACTTGGGCGATACCTGCGGCAGAACAATTCTCTGCTATACCTGTCTACTCAACTCCTTAGATTTGGCTTCAGGACACAGCTCACTCTACAGGTAAATATAGAACATTGCCTCACTCTACAGGTAAATATAGGAATCATGGCCTCACGCTACAGGTAAATAGTAGAACATGGCCTCACTCTACAGGTAAATATAGAACATGGCCTACTGCAGCTAAATATAGAACATGGCCCTTCTGCAGCTAAATATAAAACATGGCCTCACTCTACAAGGTAAATATAAAACATGCCTCACTCTACAGGTAATATAAAACATGGCCTCACGCTACTACAGGTAAATAATAGACATGGCCTCACTCTACAGGTAAATATAGAAAAATATTTGGTACATGCCACTGCAAGCTAAATATAAAACATGGCCTCACTCTACAGGTAAATATAGAACATGGCCTCACTCTACAGGTAAATATAGAACATGGCCTCTGCGGCTAATTATAATACATGGCCTCACTCTACAGGTAAAATATAGAACATGGCCTCACTCTACAGGTAAGTATAAAACATGCCTCACTCTACAGGTAAATATAGAACATGGTCTCTACTCTGCAGGTAAATATAGCTCACACTACAGGTAAATATAAACATGGCCATCACTCTTATAGGTACAATAGAACATGGTCTCTCTCTACAGGTGAGCCTCAATCTACAGGTAAATATAAAACATGGCCTCACTCTGCAGGTAATTTAAGGCCTCACACTACAATAATATAAAACATGGCTCACTCTACAGGTAAATATAAAACATGGCCTCACTCCTACATTAAATATAGAACTTGGCCTCACGCTATAGGTAACAAAAGAGCAGGGTCTCTCTCCTTAACAGGTAAATATAGCCTCACACTGCAGGTAAATATAGAACATGGGCTCACACTGTCGGTAAATATAGAACAGCACTCACTTTGCAGGTAAATATAGAAACATGCCTCACTCTACAGGTAATATAGAACATGGCATCACTCTACAGGTAAATATAAGAAATGCCTTACCTCTGCAGGTAATATAAAACAAGGCCTCACTCTACAGTTAAATATAGAACATGGCCTCACTCTACAGGTAACTATAGAACATGGTCTCTCTCTACAAGGTAAATATAAAGTATGGCCTCACTCTACAGGTATGTAGAACCATGGCCTCACTCTACAGGTAAATATAAAACATGGCCTCACTCTACAGGTAAATATAAACATTGGCCTCACGCTACAGGTAAATATAGAACATGGCTCACTCTACAGGTAAATATAGACATGGCCCCTACTACCCTCTGCAGCTAAAATATAGAAACATGGCTCTGGCTAATCAATGGCTCCTACAGGTAAATATAAAACATGGCCTCACTCTACAGGAAATATAAACATGGCCTCACGCTACAGGTAAATATAGAACATGGCCTCACTCTACAGGTAATATAGAACATGGCCTTCTGCAGCTAAATATAAAACCATGCCTCAATCTACAGGTAATATATAGACATGGCCTCACTCTACAGGGGTTTAAAAAATAAAGAACATGGCCCTCTTGCGGCTAAATATAAACATGCTCACTCTAAAAGGGGGGCAGGTAAATATAGAACATGGCGTCACTCTACAGGTAAATATAAACATGGCCTCACCTCTACAGGTAAATATAGAACATGGTCTCACTCTGCAGGTACAATATAGGCTCACACTACAGGTAAATATAAAACATGGCTCACTCTATAGGTAACAATAGAACATGGTCTCTCTCTACAGGTGCATCTCTCTACAGGTAAAAATAAAACATGGCTCACTCTGCAGGTAAATATAAGCCTCACACTACAATAAATATAAAACATGGCCTCACTCCTACAGGTAAATATAAAAACATGGCCTCACTCTACAGTTAATATAGAACTTGGCCTCACGCTATAGGTAACAGAAGAGCAGGGTCCTGTCTCTACAGGTAAATTAGCCTCACACTGCAAGGTAAATATAGAACATGGGCTCACACTGTCGGTAAATATAGAACAGGCCTCACTTTGCAGGTAAATATATAGAACATGGCCTCACTCTACAGGTAATATAGAACAATGGCCTCACTCTACAGGTAATATAGAACATGGCCTTACTCTGCAGGTAAATATAAAACATGGCCTCACTTACAGTTAAATATAGAACATGGCCTCACTCTACAGGTAACTATAGAACATGTCTCTCTCTACAGGTAAATATAAAGTATGGCCTCACTCTACAGGTAATATAGAACATAGGGCCTCACTCTGCAGGTAAATATAAAACATGCCTCACTCTACAGGTAATATAATAGGAATATGGCCTCACTCGGCAGGTAAATATAGGAACATCAGGCCATCACTGCAGGTAAATATAGAACATGCCTCACTCAGCACGTAAATATAGAAGTAGCCTCACCCTGCAGATTAAATATAGAACATTGCCCTCACACTGTCAGTAAATATAGAACATAAGCCTCACCCTGCAGGTAAATATAGATCATGGTCGCACTCTGCAGGTAAATATAGAAACAAAGGCTCACACTGTCAGTAATTAGGACAGCCTCAATTGCAGGTAAATATAGAACATAGGCTCACACTGTCGGTAAATATAGGACAGCCTCACTTTGCAGGTAAATTATAGAACATAGGCCCTACTCTGCCAGGTAAATATAGAAAATGGGGCTCACACTGTCCGGTAAATATAGAACATGGCCTCACTCTTGCAAGTATAATATAGAACCTGGGCTCACTTGACAGGTGATATAGAACATAGGCCTCACTCTGCAAGTAAAAATAGAACATTACCTCACTCTGCAAGGTAATATAAACATGACCTCACTCTGCGAGGTAAAGTACAGAGCATGGCATCACTCTACTGTTTAAATATAGAACAGTGAACTCACTCTGGAACACCGCCTCACACTGCAGGTAAATATAAAAAAAACGGCTCACTCTGCAGGTTAAAATATAGAACATGCCCTCATCTTGAAAGTTAATATAAGACATGGCCACTCACGTAATATTTTTTTTTTAGAAAACTTGTCATCACGTCCAAATATTTATAGAAGTAAATCAAAAGAACAATTTTCACGATCGTACATCGATCGTACATGTTATTAAAAGGAACGACAACCTGAAGAATCTGAAATGGTTGTGGTTTCCAGTTAGACATGAGGTCGTTAAAAAAAAAGCACTCTCTTGATGTTGCTGTCATTTTCACTCTTGAATCTGTGCTGTATCTTCAGCAAAAGTAATGGTACAGCTACGACCACCCTAAGTACATTCAGCGGGACAATCTGACCAATGGGACATGATTGTGACAACGTGAATCTCTCGCTCACATCTGCTCTATATCCGAGGGGGGAAGGAACAGCAGTTGGAACAGCCCGGCAGGGAGTGGATGTCGCTTAAAAATTCATGTTGTAATTGAAGTAAAGCTAACAGCTTGCACTCGTTCTTTGATTATTTCAAAATTACCTTTTTCATAAAATATAATATTGCAAAATACATGATGTACGTCATAAAATACATTGACTAGAACGGGAGCTTTAGGTATAATCCACAGAATACTATCACCATGGAAGAACAGTGCTATTCTTGTGGTGGGAGTACAACTGACATTTTAAAGGGGTTTCACCAGGCTTTAGTGGGGGTCTAGGGTCTGCCTTAAAATAGATGAATATTGATATTTTCATACTTATCGAAGAGCCAAAACATAATGAATGAGCCAAAACGTAATGAATGAGCAAAAACTGAGTTTATTTACAAGGAAATTCATTACTGCACTGTAATTTGTGCTAAACTTTGTTACGTGTCACGGTTATTTTTAATCATTTTTAGCTCAGTTTTTATTAAAAATTTCTATTTAGAAATTTAACCTGAACACACAGTAATTTTACACAATCTTTTATATTTTTATTGTGAATGACATTTTAAAATTTCAGATTTTTTTTAGAAAAAGTCTTGATATACCAGCCTGATGTACCCCCTTTAAACTGTAATCATACCTGATGTACCCCCTTTAATCTGTAATCATACCTGATGTACCCACTTTAATCTGTAATCATATCTGATGTACCCCCTTTAATCTGTAATCATATCTGATGTACCCTCTTTAATGTGTAATCATACCTGATGTACCCCCTTTAATCTGTAATCATATCTGATGTACCCCCTTTAATCTGTAATCATATCTGATGTACTCCCTTTAATCTGTAATCATATCTGATGTACCCACTTTGATCTGTAATCATATCTGATGTACCCCCTTTAATCTGTAATCATATCTGATGTATCCCCTTTAATCTGTAATCATATCTGATGTAACCCCTTTAATCTGCAATCATATCTCCCTTAAATCTGTAAATATATCTGATGTACCCCCTTTAATCTGTAATCATATATGATGTACCCCCTTTAATCTGTAATCATATCTGATGTACCCCCTTTGATCTGTAATCATATCTGATGTACCCCCTTTGATCTGTAATCTGATGTACCCCCTTTAATGTGTAATCATACTTGATGTACCCCCTTTAATCTGTAATCATACCTGATGTACCCCCTTTAATCTGTAATCATACCTGATGTATCCCCTTAAATCTGTAATCATATATTATGTACCCCTTTAATCTGTAATCATACCTGATGTACCCCCTTTAATCTGTAATCATACCTGATGTACCCCCTTTAATCTGTAATCATATCTGATGTACCCCCTTTAATCTGTGATCATACCTGATGTACCCCCTTTAATCTGTAATTATACATGATATACCCCTTTAATCTGTAATAATATCTGATATACCCCCTTTAATCTGTAATCATACATGATATACCCCCTTTAATCTGTAATCATACATGATATACCCCCCTTTAATCTGTAATCATACCTGATGTATCCCCTTCGATCTGTGAGCATACCTGATGTATCCCTTTAATCTGTAATCATATCTGATGTACCTTTAATCTGTAATCATAATCTTATGTACCCCTTATAATCTGTAATCATACTCTGATGTACCCCCTTTAATCTGTAATCATACCTGTATGTACCCCTTTAATCTGTAATCATACCTGATGTACCCCTCTTTAATCTGGTAATCATAGCTGATGTACCCCTTTAATCTGTAATCATACTGATGTACCCCTTTAATCTGTAATCATACCTGATGTACCCCCTTTAATCTGTAATCATATCTGATTGTACCCCTTTAATCTGTAATCATATCTGATGTACCCCTTTAATCTGTAATCATAACTGATGTACCCCTTTAATCTGTAATCATATCTGATGTACCCCCTTTTAATCTGTAATCATATCTGATTGTACCCCCTTTAATCTGTAATCATACCTGATGTACCCCCCTTTTAATCTGTAATCATACCTGATGTACCCCCTTTAATCTGTAATCATATCTGATGTAACCGCCTTTAATCGGTGATCATACCTGATGTACCCCTTTTAATCTGTAATCATACCTGATGTACCCCCTTTAATCTGTAATCATACATTCTTAGTCTAACTACTTACTAGCTTCTAAAGAGTCATGTGCCTTTAATATGATTGGTTGAAGTTGAAATATAGCCATATGGGAGTGATTCAAGACTTCCTGTCCATAAACATGTACTAATTTTAATAATGTATAACAGACCAACACAAGCATACACATATGTCTGATTATCTGAAGTTAAATCTTTGTTGTTTTTTGTTTGTCTATTTAGCCTGTGGTGGCCTCGTTACCAATACATCTACGAATATAACCAGTCCAAAGGCAGGAGACAAGTCCATAGAGTGCATCTGGATGATACAGGTGCCAGCAGACGGCAAGGCTAATGGCTCGGTCAACATTGTCAATGCCACTATCACTCTCAATGGATATAAGAAGACTTCAAGGTTTGTTTTGTTATACAAAATGTTTTATATTATATTGTGGTATGGCGGTGTCAGTTCATTTGTTTAACTCATCTGAGCCAAACAATCACTTCTTGTCTGATGCTGCTCTAAGCATAGCCTAAACCTTTGTCTTCTATCCAAAGACCCCATTTGACAGGATATTAGCTTTACCATCTGAATTCATCCTAGGGAAGCTTAACGTCTGTTTGTCTGTTGTCTCACCCCCACACCACGCCACCCACCCAACCACACTAGATTTTTTTTTTTTTTTTTTTTTTTACATATTTCTTTGTTGTTTTATTCAATTCTTACACATACGTGTTGCTCCCCCCGCCCCCAACCCACTCCCGCCTCTCCCCCCGCTCTCCCCCCACACCCCATCCACCACTTGAAACTTTTTTTTTTTTTAACATATTTCTGTGTTGCTTTTGTCAATTCTTACACATATATGTTGCCCCCTCACCAGCCCTCACCACACCCACCTACCCCACACACCACACTAGATTTTTTTTTTTTCTTACATATTTCTTTGTTGTTTTAGTCAATTCTTACACATATATGTTTGCCTCCCTTATCCCCCCCCCCCCCCCACCCCCCCCCCCCCCCCCCCACATCTTTGTTTACATAGAGTTATATAGTAAAACTTGTAGCAACTACTCCTCTGAAACTACTTAACGGATTGTCATGAAACTTTACAGGAATGTTGCTCATGATGTCTAATTGATCCTAGCAAAATTTCAGATCTGCCAGAAATTCAAGATGGCCGTCACAGCGACTAAAATAGATTTTTAAAAAATAAATTTGTAGCGACTACTTCTTGAAAACACTATAAGTGATATTGATAGGGGGACTTTTCTAAAATGATCAGCATGACATGATGTTGATCCTTGTGGAAAATTATTTTGATTCGACGTTAAACATGGCTGCCAGTGGCCATCTTTGGTTACATAGAGTTATATAGTAAAAACTTGTAGCGACTACTCCTCTGAAACTACTTGACGGATGTTCATGAAACTTCACAGGAATGTTGCTCTTGATGTGTAGTTGATCCTAGAAAAATTTCAGGTCGGCCTGAAAATTCGCAAGATGGCCGCCACAGCTAAAAATATATTTAAAATAAATAAGTTTGTAGCGACTACTTCTTCAAAACTATGAGAGATATTGATAATGGACTTTTTCTAAAATGATCAGTATGACTATGATGTTGGTCCTTGTCGAAAATCGTTTTGATTTGACTTTAAACATTGCTACAGCGGCCAGCTTTGTTTACATAGAGTTATATAATGAAAATTTGTAGCGACTACTCCTCTGAAACTACTTGACGGATTTTCATAAAACTTCACAGGAATGTTGCTCTTGATGTCTAATTTATCCTAGCAAAATTTCAGGTCGCCCGGAAATTCAAGATGGCTGCCATGGCTAAAAATAGATTTTCAAAATACAAGTTTGTAGCGATTACTACTTGAAAACTATAAGTGATATTGATATTGGACTTTTTGTAAAATGATCAGCATGACATGATGTTGGTCCTTGTCAAAAATTATTTTGATTCAACGTTAAACATGGCTGCCAGCAGCCATCTTTGTTTACATAGAGTTATATAGTAAAAACTTGTAGCGACTAATCCTTTGAAACTACATGGCAGATTTTCATGAAACTTTACAGGAATGTTGCTCTTAATGTTCAATTGATCCTAGCAAAATTTCAGATCCGCAAGAAATTCAAGATGGCCACCACAGCTAAAATTAGATTTTTTAAAAAAGAAGTTTGTAGCGACTACGTCTTGAAAACTATAAGTGATATTGATATGGGACTTTTTGTAAAATGATCAGAATGACTTGATGGTTATCTGAGTCAAACATTATTTTGATTCGACCTTAAACATGGCTGTCAGCGGCCATCTTTGTTTACATAGAGTTATATAATGAAAACTTGTAGCGACTATTCCTGTGAAACTACTTGACGGATTTTCATGAAACTTCACAGGAATGTTGCTCTTGATGTCTAATTGATCCTAGCAAAATTTCAGGTCGGCCGGAAATTCAAGATGGCCGCCACGGCTAAAAATAATTTTTCAAAAAACAAGTCTGTAGCGACTACTTCCTAAAATCAAAATCAAGCAGTAGAGCTGCAAGGTCATTGACCTCTTGTTACATATTTCTTTGTTGTTTTAGTCAATTCTTACACAATGTTGCCCTCCCCAGCCCACGCCTCCCCCAGCCCCACTCGATTTAATTTATGTTTTTAGCTCGACTTTTCAGAGATCAGCAAAGCTTATGCCGTGGTGCGGCGTCCGTCTGTCCGTCCGTCTGTCTGTCCGTCTGTCCGTAAACCTTTTTTTTGTAGCGACTACTCCTCTGAAACTACTGAATCCAAGATGGCCGCCAAATCGAAAAATAGGTTTTTAAAAAACAAGTTTGTAGCGACTACTTCTTGAAAACTGTAAGTGATATTGATATGGGACTTTTTCTAAAATGATCAGCATGACATGATGTTGGTCCTTGTCGAAAATCGTTTTGATTCGACGTTAAACATGGCTGCCGGTGGCCATCTTTGTTTACATAGAGTTATATAATGAAAACTTGTAGCGACTACTCCTCTGAAACTACTTGGCGGATTTTCATGAATCTTCACAGGAATGTTGCTCTTGATGTCTAATTGATCCTAGCAAAATTTCAGGTTGGCCGGAAATTCAAGATGGCCGCTACGGCTTAAAATAGATTTTCAAAATACAAGTTTGTAGCGACTACTTCTTGAAAACTATGTGATATTGATATGGGACATTTTCTAAAATGATCAGCATGACATGATATTGATCGTCCTTGTCAAAAATCGTTTTGATTCGACCTTAAACATGGCTGCCAGCGGCCATCTTTGTTTACATAGAGTTATATAGTAAAAACTTGTAGCGACTACTTCTCTGAAACTTCACAGGAATGTTGCTCTTAATGTGTAATTGATCCTAGCAAAATTTCAGATTAACCAGAAATTCAAGATAGCCGCCACAGCTAAAAATAGATTTTTAAAAAATAAGTTTGTAGCGACTACTTCTTGAAAACTATAAGTGATATTGATATGGGACATTTTCTAAAATGATCAGCATGACATGATGGTTCGCCGAGTCAAACTTTATTTTGATTCGACGGTAAACATGGCTGCCAGTGGCCATCTTTGTTTACATAGAGTTATATAATGAAAACTTGTAGCGATTACTCCTCTGAAACTACTTAACAGGATTTTCATGAAACTTCACAGGAATGTTGCTCTTGATGTCTTATTGATCTTAGCAAAATTTCAGGTCGGCCGGAAATTCAAGATGGCCGCCATGGCTAAAAATAGATTTTCAAAATACAAGTTCGTAGCGACTACTTCTTGAAAACTATAAGTGATATTGATATGGGACTTTTTCTAAAATGATCAGCATGACATGATGTTGGTCCTTGTCAAAAATCATTTTGATTCGATCTTAAACATGGCTGTCAGCGGCCATCTTTGTTTACATAGAGTTATATAATGAAAACTTGTAGCGACTACTCCTCTGGAACTACTTGACCGATTTTCATGAAACTTAACAGGAATGTTGCTCTTGATGTCTAATTGATCCTAGCAAATTTCAGGTCGGCCGGAACTTCAAGATGGCCGCCACGGTTAAAAATATTTTTTCAAAAAACAAGTTTGTAGTGACTACTTCCTGAAATCAAAATCAATCAGTAGAGTTTCAAGGACATTGACCTCTTGTTTTCTTCATATTTTTGTGTTGTTTGGGTGAATTATTACAGAGCTTCTTACACATATATGTTACCCTCACCACCCACACTCCCCCCACCATCCACCCTTGCCTCTCTCCCACCCCCACCCCGCACCCCACTCAAAACTCGATTTTTTTTTTTTTTTTTACATATTTCTATGTAGTTTTGGTCAGTTCTTACACATAGTTATGTTGTGCTCCCAACCCCACCCCACATTGTTGTAGCCTTGTTTTCTGATGGTATATACTAGCTATAAATTTATTATTCTCCGAAAAATCGAATAGTCGAGCTGCGCTGTTCTCCAACAGCTCTTGTTTTGAAAATAGTGGGAAATAATTTTTAGTCTGTGGACTTCATAACTTTAGTAAACGGGTTCTGAATGTCACTGTTTCTTTCATTAAGATCTTATGACCAAAACTAATATGTGCTTTACTTTTAGTCAACCTAGGTTAATGGCAAGGACTTCTTTTGGACATGAATTTATATTGTACATGAAGAAATTATGTATATATATAAGATATCCTTCCAGTTTGAAGTTGTTCATACTGTAGATTCTTATTAACCATTCTGTTTTTCAGACATTTTATTGAGCCATTTGTTAATAACCAGTGATGTCATGTGTGAGTAAATAATTGCAATAACATGCACTTGATTATTTTGAGCAGTGGTATGTTAGAGCTATACGATGGGGGTTCGTTACGTGGACACATGTGGAGTAGTGTGAATATGACGAAGAACAACGTCACCTTCCTCAGCAGAACAAACGCCATGTTGGTGCGCTACAGTTACACTCCGTCCGCAGCAGACAGCATACAATTGACGGCTGCTGACACTTTCACCTTCAATCTCACATTCGCCACATTTAGTGAGTAGCAAATATTTGTCTGATTTAGTGTCAAGCAGTTGACCTAAGGGTGATTTTCCAAGAATAATGAGATTTAGCTCTTTTCTATTGAAAATAACAACTGAATAGTTATTGTCACCAGCCTAGCGTCATTGTTGTTGCGAGTATTTAAAAGATTGTAAAACAACCCCACCCACACTCAAATTTCGAGGACGGTGGGGTGGTTTAACGGGTTTTCGCGGTTGTACGAAATCGTTGAACTTTCATTAGAGATGGTCATATTGGTGCAGCCTTTTGATTGGATGATAGTTGAGGAGCTATGAGGGAGACATCAAAAAACACCTTTGAGTTTTGGGTCAGCTTGGGGTCAAAGGTCATGCATATCATTTTATGGGCAAGGTTTGGGACCAATGAAAATATTTTAAATAATGCCTTTCAGAAACATACTAAAAAAAAATAGGTTATTATGTCAAATGTCATGATCAGCTACAGTCTCAGTCAGGGATTCTGCAACTTTCCGGATGGGTAATTTGTGTCTACTTTGTCAAACAACAAGCCGTAAAAGTTGGGTCGATGGAAAGTGTCTTTGGGATGGAAATAGGAATCCATTCAGTCTACTTTGATTTCATCAACATCATCATTGTATTGTCGTCATCATCATTGTCATCATCATCATCATCATCAATGCCATTATCATTGTCATCATCATCATCATCGTCATTGCCATTATCATTGTCATCATCATCCCCATAATTAGCATCATCATCATCAAGATCCTACTTTGCCTGTTTCAGCTTGTAACAGTAGCGATGTCTGTGACAATGGGACCTGCATTCACCCAGACTGGTATTGTAATGGTATTTACGAGTGTCGGGATGGTTACGATGAGAGGAAATGTAAGATTGTCCCCCCACCAGCTCCTACACCACAACCTCACGTCGAACCCAGCAAAGCAGGAGGTATGCAAATACAATTACACATTTTCTTTTTAGCTTACCAGAGCCAAAGACTCAAAGTGAGCTATTAGGATTGTTTTTTATCTATCGGTGTCTTTCCATTTAATAACTTTTGCTTAAACCTTCACTTAAACTACTTCTCTGAAACTGTTGGTCAATTTTGACCAAACTTCACATGGAGGATTCTTAGATCAGCGGCTTTCAAGTTTGTTAAAATTAGGTCAGCACTACATCCAAGATGGCTGCCATTACCATATATGGTCGAAACCTTAAAAAATCTTCTCCAGAACCGCTGGACAGATTTCAACAGTTTTTCTTTTAAAAAGATCGCAAATGCCTAGACTATCAAGTTTGTTCAAATAATGTCCCCGGGATCAAAAATGGATGGCTCCGGGGGTCCAAAGTTTGTATATTGAGGTTTTACATGTTTTCCATATAGACATATAGGAAAAAACTTTAAAAAAATAATTCTTCTCTGAAACCACAAGGCACAGAGCGCTCATGTATTACATGTAGCATCTGCTTATGGTCCTCTACTAATTTTGTTCAAATGGTGACCCTGGAGTCAAATTTGTCCCCGCCCGGGGGTCAAAGTTTTACATAGACTTATATAGGATTTTTTTTTAAAAAATCTTCTTCTCGGAAACTACAACAGCCAGAGGTTTGATATTTTGCATTTACTATAAGCTTATGGACCTTTACCAAGTTTGTTCAAATGGTGACCCTAGGGTCACATTTTGCCCCGCCCCAAAGGTCACATGTTTTTTATAGAGAAAAACTTAAAAAATCTTCTTCTCTGAAACTGCAAGAATGAATGAATGGTGTTTTACGGCACGTCGACACATAAATAGGTCATATTGTGCGCAAAAATTGATGAAAAATGAAGTATTATTTAAAAATTTGTGTAAATATATAAAGATAAACTATTAAAAAATAAGGGATGATAAGGTGTAATATAAACTATGTATGTAAATCAACAAATGCCCGTCAGCGGGCATATAAACAAGTACCGTAAATATATATAAGAACACATTATAATGAAACTGCAAGAGCCAGAGGTTTAATATTTTGCATTTGCTATAAGCTTGTGGTCCTCTACCAAGTTTGTTCAAATGCTGACCCAGGGGTCACATTTGGCCCCACCCCGGGGGTAACAGTTGTACACAGGCTTGTATAGGGAAAATCTGAAAAAGTTCTTCTTCTCTGGAACCACATGGCACAGAGCTCTCATGTATTACATGTAGCATCAGCTTATGGTCCTCTACTAAGTTGATTTTATTTTTGATTTTTTTTATCTCTACTGGCCAACTTGGAAAACCAGCCGGATCGGACCAGTAATGACGGAGTTATGGGTGTTGATATAATTAAAAGGCTTGTGCACCTCCCCTTTTGGGTAGATTCGCATAAGAAATGTGGTTGCCAGGGTAACAAAACATATAAAAAAAACGTCGGTCGGTCCACTTTGTCTTTGTGATAACCCAAGAACGGCTGGCACTACAAACTCGAAACTTGGCAGGAATGTTTGTGTCATGGTGTAGCTGTGCACCTCCCCTTTTGAGTAGATTCGGATAAGAAATGTGGTTGGCATGGTAACAAAAGTTGTAAAAAATCACTAAAAATCGCTTGTCTTTGCGATAATTCGAAAACAGCTGGCACTACAAACCCAAAACAAGTAGTTTTGCACCTCCCCTTTTGGGTAGATTCGGATAAGAAATATGGTTGGCATGGTAACAAAAGTTGTAAAAAATCACTAAAAATCGCTTGTCTTCGCGGTAACTCGAAAACAGCTGGCACTACAAACCCAAAACTCGGCAGAAATGTTTGTGTAGTTATACATCTGCCCTTTTGGGTAGATTCACATAAGAAATGTGGTTGCCATAGTAACAAAACTTGTAAAAAAAAAATCACTAAAATTGATTGTTATTTTTTAAAACTATTTTGGCTTATAGGTTCAATTTTTTAGCTCTACTGGCCAAAGGCCAGCAGAGCTTATGGGATGGTGTGGTGTCCGTCCGTCCGTCCGTCCTTCCGTCCGTCCGTTAACTTTTGCTTGTGTACACTCTAGAGGCCACATTTCTGATGCAATCATCATGAAACTTTGTCAGAATGTTTGTCTCAATGAAATCTCGGTCAAGTTTGAAAATGGGTCATGTGGGTTCAAAAACTAGGTCACTAGGTCAAATATTGGAAAAACCTTGTGTACACTCTAGAGGCCATATTTTTGACCCGAGCTTGATGCAACTTTGTCAGAATGTTTGTCTTAATTATATCTTGGTCAAGTTTGAAAATGGGTCACATGGGATTAAAAACTAGGTCACTAGGTCAAATACTTGAAAAACCTTGTGTACACTCTAGAAGCCGTATTTCTGACCCAATCTTGATGAAACTTTGTCAAAGTGTTTGTCTTAATTATATCTTGGTCAAGTTCAAAAATGGGTCACATGGTGTTAAAAACTAGGTCACTAGGTCAAACTTTGGAAAAACCGTGTGTACACTTTAGAGGTCATATTTTTGACCCAATCTTGATGAAACTTTGTCAAATTGTTTATCTTAATTATATCTTGATCAAGTTCGGAAATGGGTCATATGGTTTAAAAACTAGGTCACTAGGTCAAACTTTGGAAAAACCTTGTGTACACTCTAGAGGCCATATTTTTGACCCGATCTTGATGAAACTTTGTCAGAATGTTTGTCTCAATGAAATCTCGGTCAAGTTCAAAAATGGGTCATGTGGGTCAAAAACTAGGTCACTAGGTCAAATACTTGAAAAAACTTGTGTACACTCTAGATGTCATATTTGTTACCCAATCTTGATGAAACTTTGTCAAATTGTTTATCTTAATTATATCTTGATCAAGTTCGGAAATGGGTCACATGAAAATAAAAACTAGGTCACTAGGTCAGATATTGGAAAAACCTTGTGTACACTCTAGAGGCCATATTTTTGACCCGAGCTTGATGCAACTTTGTCAGAATGTTTATCTTAATTGTTTGTCTCAATGAAATCTCGGTCAAGTTCGAAAATGGGTCATGTGGGGTCAAAAACTAGGTCACTAGGTCAAATACTTGAAAAAACTTGTGTACACTCTAGAGGTCATATTTGTTACCCAATCTTGATGAAACTTTGTCAAATTGTTTATCTTAATTATATCTTGATCAAGTTCGGAAATGGGTCACATGAAGTTAAAAACTAGGTCACTAGGTCAAATATTGGAAAAACCTTGTGTACACTCTAGAGGCCATATTTTTGACCCGAGCTTGATGCAACTTTGTCAGAATGTTTGTCTTAATTATATCTTGGTCAAGTTTGAAAATGGGTCACATGGGGTTAAAAACTAGGTCACTAGGTCAAATACTTGAAAAACCTTGTGTACACTCTAGAAGCCGTATTTCTGACCCAATCTTGATGAAACTTGGTCAAAATGTTTGTCTTAATTATATCTTGGTCAAGTTCAAAAATGGGTCACATGGTGTTAAAAACTAGGTCACTAGGTCAAACTTTGGAAAAACTGTGTGTACACTCTAGAGGCCATATTTTTTACCCGATCTTGATGCAATTTTGTCAGAATATTTGTCTCAATTATAGCTTGCTAAAATTCGAAAATGGGTCACACAGGGTCGAAAACTAGGTCACTAGGTCAAATACTTGAAAAACCTTGTGTACACTCTAGAGGCCATATTTCTGACCCGATCTTGATGAAACTTGGTCGAAATGTTGTCTTATTTATATTTTGGTCAAGTTCGAAAATGGGTCCCATGGTGTCAAAAACTAGGTCACTAGGTCAAATACTTGAAAAACCTTGTGTACACTCTAGACGCCATATTTTTTTTCATTCAATCTTTACTAAACTTTACCAGATTGTTAATGTCAATAACAGCTCGGTAAAGTTTGTTTTTAGCTTATGGGATGGTGTGTTGTCCGTTTTCCGTCGTCCGTTGTCCGTCAACTTTTCTTGTGTACACTCTCGAGGCCACATTTCTGATGCAATCATCATGAAACTTTGTCAGAATGTTTGTCTCAATGAAATCTCGGTCAAGTTCAAAAATGGGTCATGTGGGGTCAAAAACTAGGTCACTAGGTCAAATACTTGAAAAAACTTGTGTACACTCTAGAGGTCATATTTGTTACCCAATCTGGATGAAACTTTGTCAAATTGTTTATCTTAATTATATCTTGATCAAGTTCGGAAATGGGTCACATGAAGTTAAAAACTAGGTCACTAGGTCAAATATTGGAAAAACCTTGTGTACACTCTAGAGGCCATATTTTTGACCCGAGCTTGATGCAACTTTGTCAGAATGTTTGTCTTAATTATATCTTGGTCAAGTTTGAAAATGGGTCACATGGGGTTAAAAACTAGGTCACTAGGTCAAACTTTGGAAAAACCGTGTGTACACTCTAGAGGCCATATTTTTGACCCGATCTTGATGCAATTTTGTCAGAAAATTTGTCTCAATTATAGCTTGCTAAAGTTCGAAAATGGGTCACACAGGGTCAAAAACTAGGTCACTAGGTCAAATACTTGAAAAACCTTGTGTACACTCTAGAGGCCATATTTCTGACCCGATCTTGATGAAACTTTGTCGAAATGTTGTCTTAATTATATTTTGGTCAAGTTCGAAAATGGGTCCCATGGGGTCAAAAACTAGGTCACTAGGTCAAATACTTGAAAAACCTTGTGTACACTCTAGACACCATGTAGTATGACTCGATTCATCAATGGTATAACAGCCAGTAGAGCGTTCACAGGCCCTCTTGGGCCTCTTGTTTTATTTATTTTTTTTATTTTTAATTTTGACTATTCCTTTTTGATTTTATTTTATTTTTATATATTTTTTGAAATTTTGTTAATATTTTTTTTTTTGAAATATTTTTTTAGTTTTTATTTTTTTGGTGTAGTTATACATCTGCCCTTTTGGGTAGATTCACATAAGAAATGTGGTTGCCATAGTAACAAAACTTGTAAAAAAAAAAATCACTAAAATTGATTGTTATTTTTAGCTCTACTGATCAGAGATCAGCAGAGCTTATGCCGTGGTGCGGTGTCCGTCGTCCGTCCGTCTGTCCGTTAACTTTTATTTGTAGCGACTACTCCTCTGAAACTACTGGATGGATATTCATAAAACTTTACAGAAATGTTGCCCATGAAGTCTAGTTGATCCTAGCAAAAATTCATGTTGATGTGAAATCCAAGATGGCCGCCAAAGCTAAAAATAGATTTTTTAAATTCAAGTTTGTAGCGACTACTTCTTGAAAACTATAAGTGATATTGATATGGGACTTTTTCTAAAATGATCAGCATGACATGATGTTGGTCCTTGTCGAAAATCGTTTTGATTTGACGTTAAACATGGCTGCCAGCGGCCATCTTTGTTTACATAGAGTTATATAATGAAAACTTGTAGCGATTACTCCTCTGAAACTACTTGACGGATTTTCTTGAAACTTCACAGGAATGTTGCTCTTGATGTCTAAATGATCCTAGCAAAATTTCAGGTCGGCCGGAAATTCAAGATGGCCGCCACGGCTAAAAATAAATTTTCAAAATACAAGTTTGTAGCGACTACTTCTTGAAAACTATAAGTGATATTGATATGGGACTTTTTCTAAAATGATCAGCATGACATGATGTTGGTCCTTATCAAAAATTGTTTTGATTCGACGTTAAACGTGGCTGCCAGCGGCCATCTTTGTTTACATAGAGTTATATAGTAAAAACTTGTAGCGACTACTCCTCTGAAACTACTTGGCGGATTTTCATAAAACTTTACAGGAATGTTGCTCTTAATGTCTAATTGATCCTAGCAAAATTTCAGATCGGCCAGAAATTCAAGATGGCTTCCACAGTTAAAAATAGATTTTTAAAAAATAAGTTTGTAGCGACTACTTCTTGAAAACTATAAGTGATATTGATATGGGACTTTTTCTAAAATGATCAGCATGAAATGATGGTTATCCGAGACGAACATTATTTTGATTCGACATTAAACATGGCTGCCAGTGGCCATCTTTGTTTACATAGAGTTATATAATGAAAACTTGTAGCGACTACTCCTCTGAAACTACTTGACGGATTTTCATGAAACTTCACAGGAATGTTGCTCTTGATGTCTTATTGATCCTAGCAAAATTTCAGGTCGGCCGGAAATTCAAGATGGCCGCCACAGCTAAAAATAGATTTTTAAAAAATAAGTTTGTAGCGACTACTTCTTGAAAACTTAAAGAGATATTGATATGGGACTTTTTCTAAAATGATCAGCATGACATGTTGGTTATCCGAGTCGAACATTATTTTGATTCGACGTTAAACATGGCTGCCAGTGGCCATCTTTGTTTACATAGAGTTATATATTGAAAACTTGTAGCGACTACTCGTCTGAAACTACTTGACGGATTTTCATGAAACTTCACAGGAATGTTGCTCTTGATGTCTTATTGATCTTAGCAAAATTTCAGATCGGCCAGAAATTCAAGATGGCCGCCACAGCTAAAAATAGATTTAAAAAAAATAAGTTTGTAGCGACTACTTCTTGAAAACTATAAGTGATATTGATATGGGACTTTTTCTAAAATTATCAGCATGACATGATGGTTATCCGAGTCGAACATTATTTTGATTTAATGTTTAACATGGCTGTCAGCGGCCATCTTTGTTTACATAGAGTTATATAATGAAAACTTGTAGCGACTACTCCTCTGAAACTACTTGACGGATTTTCATGAAACTTCACAGGAATGTTGCTCTTGATGTCTTATTGATCCTAGCAAAATTTCAGGTCGGCCGGAAATTCAAGATGGCCGCCACTGCTAAAAATAGATTTTCAAAAAACAAGTTTGTAGCGACTTCTTCCTGAAAACAAAATCAATCAGTAGAGCTTCAAGGTCATTGACCTCTTGTTTAAAACTATTTTGGCTTATAGGTTCAATTTTTTTTATTTATTTATTTTATTTTTAATTTTGACTATTCCTTTTTGATTTTATTTTATTTTTATATATTTTTTGAAATTTTGTTAATATTTTTTTTTTTGAAATATTTTTTTATTTTTTATTTTTTTTGAATTTTCTTTTTTAGTTTTTTTCCCCTTTGTTGGATCAGTTTTACATAAGAGTTATAGGGAAGAACTTCAAAAATCTTCTCTGACACTACAAGAGATAAAGGTTTAATTTTATTTAATATCAGCTTTTGGATCCTCTACCAAGTTTGTTCAAATGGTGAATCTGGGGTCAAATTTGGGCCCCACCCCGGGTGTATCCAGTAGAACGATACAGGCCCTCTTGGGCTTATTGCTTTAAATATACAAGTATGTTGTGATGTTTCTATTTAAACCTAAAGACCATATTAACTTAAAATTATTTTCTAAATTACTTAAACCTAAAGACCATATTAATATAAAATCATTTTCTAAATTACCTCCCTTTATTGAATGAATATTAAGATTAAATTTGATTCTAATTAAAAAAAAAACATTTATGATTTATTTAAACTCTTTTAAACTCAAACTATTGCATAATTTTGACATATGGTATACATTATTTTGGTAAAGAATATGCAAATTAAGCAACCCATTTGAAAGCTAAATGAAAAATACCTACATATATATAAGGATAACTGCCAATGATACACTATGATTGAGTTTGTTGGTGGAGGGACTATAAACTTAGAACTATACGCGTGCGCGCACAGACACGCTGACACTATCTATTATGTGAAGACTCGCTAAAAATTGCTTGGCTTCCGTAACTCAAAAACAGCTGGCACTCACAACTTGGCAGTAATGTTTGTGTCATGGATGTTCAAGGGGGGGCATATATGTTTTACAAACATTTATTGTTTTTATGTAAGCCACAACATACTTATACCTCTGCCAAACAAGGTTTATTGGGGCTATATAATAATCTAGCAGATAATGGTTGCATTGTTGCATATTTGCTTTTCCATTTTGGTATGATATGAACATACTTAATGTGAAAACCATATACGGTTACACTCCACTATTTATATAACTATGACTACATAAGGTTACACTCCACCAATTTTTACTTACTTGTCACGTTATTTAACAGATAATGAGATAATTGTTGCATATTTTCTTTTCCATTTTATTATTTAATATATGAGACTCTACATATTTTTTAATTATTTGTAATTGAGACTCTGCTCAGCACAAACTTCAGAGTATTCCCATGAAGCCATATTAAGGAAATGATACCTATTCTGACTGGACACCAACACGGTAGAATTAATCACCTTCAAATTATTAGCATTAAATTCGTTTTTTTAGTTAATTTATATGAAAATACAGAATCAGTACCTTTTTTGAGGATACACACATATTCAAACAGGTCACCACGGGGGTATTAATCGCCTTTAGTGACAGCTGTAGTTGTACTATTGTACACATCTTTTGATGCAATTTAAGGATACGTGTATTGATGATTTAAGGATACGTGTATTGATGATTTAAGGATACGTGTATATATTGATTTAAGGATACGTGTATATGATGATTTAAGGATACGTGTATATGATGATTTAAGGATACGTGTATATGATGATTTAAGGATACGTGTATATGATGATTTAAGGATACGTGTATATGATGATTTAAGGATACGTGTATATATTGATTTAAGGATACGTGTATATGATGATTTAAGGATACGTGTATATAATGATTTAAGGATACGTGTATATGATGATTAAAGGATACGTGTATATATTGATTTGTGTATATGATGATTTAAGGATACGTGTATATGATGATTTAAGGATTCGTGTATATGATGAGTTAAGGATACGTGTATATGATGATTTAAGGATACGTGTATATGATGATTTAAGGATACGTGTATATGATGATTTAAGGATACGTGTATTGATGATTTAAGGATACGTGTATATGATGATTTAAGGATACGTGTATATGATGATTTAAGGATACGTGTATATGATGATTTAAGGATTCGTGTATATGATGATTTAAGGATACGTGTATACGATAGTGTCAATATCTTGTTGCTTTCACATGGTATAAATGTCTTATTTTGTTCTCTTTTTTTCCTGCATCATGTGATTTCATGTTATAATTTCCCTCACAATGTATTATATTTTGTTTCATATATTCACAAAGCATTGAGCTAGCATGAGGTCCCCATTGGGGTCACAGCTGTATATAGAGTTATATAGGAAATCTTTAAAAGAAACTAGAAGAGCTGGAGTTCTAGTACTTTTATGTAGCGGAGACTTGTGGTCCACCAAGTTTGTTCAAATGGTAAGCCTGGGGTCAGATTTTGGACAAACTGAACTGAATGTTGTTTAACGGCTCATCAACACAGTATAGGTTATTTAGAGCCGCCCCAGAGAGAGGGGAAGGATACATAGGAATCCGGGAACCGTGCCCTACTCTTATTATCAAATTGATTCCTATGGTTTTTAGCTCGACTGATGAGAGATCAGCAGAGCTTATGCCGTGGTGCGGAGTCCGTCATCCGTCTGTCCGTCCGTCTGTCCGTAACTACTGAATGGATTTTTATGAAACTTTACAGAAATGTTGCCCATGAAGTCTAGTTGATCCTAGCAAAAATTCATGTTGATGTGAAATCCAAGATGGCCGCCAAATCTAAAAATAGGTTTTTAAAAAACAAGTTTGTAGCGACTACTTCTTGAAAACTAAAAGTGATATTGATATGGGACTTTTTCTAAAATGATCAGCATGTCATGATGTTGGTCCTTGTCGAAAATCGTTTTGATTCGACGTTAAACATGGCTGCCAGCGGCAATCTTTGTTTACATAGAGTTATATAATGAAAACTTGTAGCGACTACTCCTCTGAAACTACTTGACGGATTTTCACGAAACTTCACAGGAATGTTGCTTTTGATGTCTAATTGATCCTAGCAAAATTTCAGGTCGGCCGGAAATTCAAGATGGCCGCCACGGCTAAAAATAAATTTTCAAAATACAAGTTTGTAGCGACTTCTTCTTGAAAACTATAAGTAATATTGATATGGGACTTTTTCTAAAATGATCAGCATGTCATGATGTTGGTCCTTGTCAAAAATTGTTTTGATTCAACGTTAAACATTGCTGCCAGTGGCCATCTTTGTTTACATAGAGTTATATAGTAAAAACTTGTAGCGACTACTCCTTTGAAACTACTTGGCGGATTTTCATGAAACTTTACAGGAATGTTGCTCTTAATGTCTAATTGATCCTAGCAAAATTTCAGATCGGCCAGAAATTCAAGATGGCCGCCATACTAAAATTAATTTTCAAAAAACAAGTCTGTAGCGACTACTTCCTGAAATCAAAATCAATCAGTAGAGCTTCAAGGTCATTGACCTCTTGTTTTAACATGCTCGGAGGTCGGAGGATAGACCGATGCACAGGACCGCCCGGTTTACGTCCCCATCCGACGGACGAGGCTAAGGGAAAGTGTCTTGCCCAAGAACAAACCGACGAAACTCAGTGGCACCACAGAGTATTGAACCCGGTTACAGAACCGCGCGCTACTGACTGCGCCACGCCAGCCCTCATATTTTGGACAAAAAATGGCTATCTTGCTTTTAAAATACAGACAATACTTGGATATTGTATTTCAGACTGAGATATACCTATATTCACCTTTTGTTTTAAAGGGACTATGTCCGTAACTTTTAGCTTATAAAATAAAAAATAAGTACGTTAACAAACATAACACACCAACCATTATTGAATATTTACAAAATAAAATCAGGATTGTTTGACGGAATTCAACAGTGGTACAAAACAAAAAAATAAGAACAGCTTCGTGGGGTTAAACTCATAACCCACACTAAAATTACACTCTTGCGTAATAATAGTAACTTCGCAATAGTCGACCTCGCTCCCAACTGAGCTAAACGGGCCAGATGTATTACGTAAGACCTACCGTATAGAAAATCCACTGCGTTAATGAATGTCACGTGATCAGCACAAACTGTAAATATTGTGGGTCCCACATTGTTTACAATAAAACTTTTTGTTTCAAACTCACGAATATATTACTACCAACTTATCTGGGTTTATGCTCCTGTTTTCATTCATACATTTCATTGAATAAAAATCAGACACTTATTTGGCCATGCTTAATATCTGTCTACTTACGGACAGTGTCCCTTTAAGAGCCATTTTAGCCATTAGAGCTTCTACATGCCCTCTTGGTCCTCTTGTTAACTTTTTCTGTGATTACGATCTTAAATTCCTATTTATTTTACAGTTGCCGGATTCTGGGTGGCTATTTGTCTGTTCCTGGGGATCCTTATTGGCCTCGTGGCTGCCGTCTTCGTTCCTCGCATTGTGCGCAGGATAAAACAGCGTAACTACCAGCCCAACAGCAATTATGGAACGCTGACGGAAGATACGTAAACTTCGGCAAAGACGAGGACGCAAGAAACCCGAAAATTAAAGAAGATGTTTGGCTCATACAGTTATAAGTCGCGTTTAAGAACAAACTTCGCAGTATTTAAATAATATTGTTTTAAATTATAAGGCAGTATGAAACGAGAATATTTTACTTCAAAAGATCTGATACCTATAATCATGGAAATAAAGATCTTATTTTTATGAGATCTGATGTTTAAATAACAGTTACAAAAATAATATAAAATGTGAACATAGATATTTTACTTACAACGATCTGATCAGAATGAAAATATCATGAAAATAAAGATTTTACTTTTAATAAGAGAACTGATTTCATGCAACAGAATGATTACAGTTACCATGGTTACCATAGTAACGTGATCTGGAAGTTTGTATCACCTCGAGTGGACATGTCATATCTGCAGAGTGGACATGTCATATCTGCAGAGTGGACATGTCATCTGCAGAGTGAACATGTCATATCTGCAGAGTGGACATGTCATATCTGCAGAGTGAACATGTCATATCTGCAGAGTGGACATGTCATATCTGCAGAGTGGACATGTCATATCTGCAGAGTGGACATGTCATATCTGCAGAGTGAACATGTCATATCTGCAGAGTGGACATGTCATATCTGCAGAGTGGACATGTCATATCTGCAGAGTGGACATGTCATATCTGCAGAGTGGACATGTCATATCTGCAGAGTGGACATGTCATATCTGCAGAGTGGACATGTCATATCTGCAGAGTGGACATGTCATATCTGCAGAGTGGACATGTCATATCTGCAGGATCTCACAAGAGGCTTGAGCCTTTAGTGCAGTCTTGGAGATATGGCATCTCTGCAAGTCAAGAGGCGTTGCAAGCTTCTAGTAATGATCCTTTTGCTATATACCTTCATAAGAATGCTCATAGAACATTATGTTAATCTCAGTAGACTAGTTATACACAGGTGGATGACATTGTTATATAGGGATACTGAAGAGTTTTCACAACATGATATATTTTTAGTAGGACAGTGATACAGAAAATCTATTTTTAGTAGGACAGTGATACAGAAAATCTATTTTTAGTTTTTAGTAGGACAGTGATAAAGAAAATCTATTTTTAGTTTTTAGTAGGACAGTGATACAGAAAATCAATTTTTAGTAAGATAGTGAAACAAAATCAGAAAATGTAAGTAACTATTTAGGTTTGTGTATACCATTGTCAGAAAATAAAGCTACTGTGTATATATTAATGATGGGTATATAAGCAATTAAAAGATGGGAATGCCATTATAGTAATAATCGTCACCTGAGTGGTAAAAGGGGCTATGAGTATATGAACAAAGAAGGCAAATAGCACCTTTTGCTTCTAAGGTGACGCGATTATTATGAACTATGACTACAGTTTAAACAGATCTGACAAAAGGTGTGTTTTGCAATAATATCATGAAAATATAGCTTTTGCTTTTTAAGAGATCTGGTCATCATAAATACACAGGACGTCTCCATTCAGCAGACTAGACTAAGGGAATAAGGTATGAAAAGAGACTTAAATGTCTAATCACAGTAATCATATGCGATATTGAAATACCTGTCGGGGTGATACCCCACAACCATCATAAAATAATGTATTATAAAAAATAAAAAATAAAAATGTTTACATGTACAAGATCCATTTGTCGGAGCTCTACAAGTGTTTAGCTCTACAAGCATGACAAGTGAAATTTTTTCTAAGAAGTTTTGAATGTAGGCTGAATTTTTGTTGGTGTTAAGATTTTTTCTTTCTTAAAGGGGCACAAAGCAATCTTGAAGTATTTATCAACCATTAACACATTGGCACCTCGATTTATTAATCTAATATTACTTGATTAAAGTGTGGAACTTGCGTGGATATAATTAAAGGTATAAATACAGTTTGGAGTTTTTCGATTTTCCTTCATTATTTTGCCAGACCAGGAATCTTTATGTGAGGAAGCTATCCAGCAGGCTTGTGGAACGTCGGTGGTTTTACCCACGTGCCTGCTCGTGCAATATTGCCAGGGGGGGCCCCTGGAGTCTTCCTCCACCAGTGGAAGCTAGAAAGTCGACATGTGACCTTTAATAGCTGATGGTGCCATTGTAAAAAACAATTAAATTCATTATTCTGTCACATGTATAAATATATTATTGATGCTAAACAGGCAACAATTAGTTACATGTAAAAACAATTGTCTTTAAACTATTCAAATAATTATCAGTAAGGATTTGTAAATATGCAAGTTACATTTATGTAGAAAAACTAAACAAGACACAGTGAGTGTGAAAATGATTGAGATTGCCGTTTGTCCCTTTAAACTTAGCACTCATGTTAGTGCACTTGTTCAAAATTGTTAATTGAGTTATTCAGCCGTGTTAACTGTTTAACCAGGCCATTTATATGGTCGGGTCATTTAGGCTGTTAGTCTGAGTACAGAAACAATTTTAAAGGGGCTTGTTTCAAGAATGTCCACTGAAGCTCGGTTCTTTATGTATTTTAAAACGTTATTATCAAATAGAAGAGACGGCCTATAAAACATGCATAAGCTGTGTATAAGACTAATCCTACAAAAAGTCACAATTTCCAAAACACGTGTACACTGTCCACATCTTATCATGACACCGCGAATGCAAACGTGGAAACGTGGCTCCAACGTAAATGGAGTGTCTACTGTTTTATAGAATTTGCAGCAACTCTGTAGTTCTGCACAGGTTAAAAGGTACTAGGCCCATTCTCCACATTTTATGTTCATGTAAATGGAGGATGAACCTGGCATTCATTCCAGTTAGGCACCATATAACCTTTCATGTGTTGGTGCACCCTAAAACCTAATTCAATTCAGTTGAGACGTCAACATTTTGTATCTCTTATTTGGAATGCCTTCATGATTGGGTTCAGCCCATATTTAACGAATACTTCCATGAATGTTCTGCTTTATTTATATTAATGAAACAAACTTGGTCGTATTAATTGATCGGATATACATGTCGTATTAATTGATCGGATATACATGTAAAAAATCGGACGATATTCATTCTGAAGGAATTCCGGAGGCAAGCCCCTTTAATAAAATAGCATTCTTTATTCTTTAGTTGAGATAATAAATTTGTTAAGATTATTGTTTCATCGTATAGAAATTATCGTCTTAATGTTTTAATTTTTAATTCCAAACTGTTTTTCATTCCACAACTTTGCAGTTTGATGGCATAGCTGTTAATCATGTATTAAATGATAAATTAAGTTAAAGAATTTCATGTCATTCCAGCCTGTTTTAGAAGTGTTATTTGCTGTATATAGATGTGGTTTAATTTCTGCAGTTCAGGGTGAGAAGGTTCTAGGCCCATTTTCCATATTTTATCTCGATGTACATGGAAGATGAGCCTGGCATGTTCATGCCTTTTAGGCGCCATATAACCTGTTCATGTGTTGGTGCGCCTTAAAACACCAGTTCAATTCAATTCAATTCAATTGAAAAGAATATGTCGACACTTTAATGTTTTATATTAGGAGATTGTTTTAAATGACTATTTCTTGAATGTCCCATTACGGCCATTTCTGTCCATCCTTTATTTTTGCACACTGATCCTGTTTTTGCAACAGCTTTTTGACAAGAAGCACGGAGGGCCATTATGGCATAAACGGGGTCAATAGGGAAATGTTGCTTGCCTGTGGCCCCATAATTATCACATGTATGGCCCGATTATGTACAGGTTAACCGGTCCAATATGGCTCACTTGAAAAAATTGCAGGGCCATTGTGGTTTATAAAAAAGGGCCGAAGCATAGTATCAAAAATTAAATTGATGTTGTTTTACAACTCACTAACACATTTAGAGTTACTTAGAGCCACCCCAGAGCAAGGGAAAGGATACACAGGAATCCAGAAGCCTCTCACTAACAGATTCCTATGCTCTGGGGATAGACTCCAATACATGGGACGGCCCGGTTTACGTCCCCATCCAACGGACGAGGCTAAGGGAAAGTGTCTTGTCTAAGAACACAACAACGAATCTCAGTGGCACCGGTGAGACTAGATCCTGGGTCCTCCAGTTTCTTGTCCACTGGGCTACGCCAGCCCCTTGCCGTATCACGAAGTAGTCATTTAATAAAATTGTCAATGCATAAACAAGAGTTTCTATAAGATCTCGGACCATTACATCATACCATGGATCTGTAATGGGGCCGTTATAGAAACACTTGTTGTGAACATTATATCATTGTTACCTTGAATATCTGAAATTCGAGGACTTTAGCAGTTATGGGAATGTATCTTATCAACATAATAATCTGACCAAAAATGTAATCAGAAATAATTACAACTTTGTTGTAGTGCCATTTAATTTAATTAATGTGCTTAACTAAAACTTCTTTTTTACCAAAACAATTTTTTGGGGTTTTTTTCTTTAAAAAACAATATTGTCATTATAGCTCCATAATAAACCATCTATAGATTTTTAGCTCAACTGATCAGAGATCAGCGGAGCTTATGCCGTGGTGCGGCGTCCGTCGTCCGTCTGTCTGTCCGTCTGTCCGTCTGTCCGTAAACTTTTATTTGTAGCGACTTCACAGCTGAAACTACTGGATGGATATTCATGAAACTTTACAGAAATGTTGCCCATAAAGTCTAGTTGATCCTAGCAAAAATTCATGTTGATGTGAAATCCAAGATGGCCGCCAAAGCTAAAAATAGAGTTTTAAAATACAAGTTTGTAGCGACTTCTTCTTGAAAACTATAAGTGATATTGATATGGGACTTTTTCTAAAATGATCAGCATGACATGATGTTGATCCTAGTCAAAAATCGTTTTGATTCAACGTTAAACATGGCTGCCAGCGGCCATCTTTGTTTACATAGAGTTATATAGTAAAAACTTGTAGCGACTTCTTCTCTGAAACTACTTGGCGGATTGTCATGAAACTTTACAGGAATGTTGCTCTTGATGTCTAATTGATCCTAGAAAAATTTCAGGTCGGCCGGAAATTCAAGATGGCCGTCACAGCTAAAAATAGATTTTTAAAAAATAAGTTTGTAGCGACTACTTCTTGAAAACTATAAGTGATATTGATATGGGACTTTTTCTAAAATGATCAGCATTACATGATGTTGATCCTAGTCAAAAATCGTTTTGATTCAACGTTAAACATGGCTGCCAGCGGCCATCTTTGTTTACATAGAGTTATATAGTAAACACTTGTAGCGACTACTCCTCTGAAACTACTTGGCGGATTGTCATGAAACTTTACAGGAATGTTGCTCTTGATGTCTTATTGATCCTAGAAAAATTTCAGGTCGGCCGGAAATTCAAGATGGCCGTCACAGCTAAAAATAGATTTTTAAAAAATAAGTTTGTAGCGACTACTTCTTGAAAACTATAAGTGATATTGATATGGGACTTTTTCTAAAATGATCAGCATGACATGATGTAGATCCTTGTGGAAAAATATTTTGATTCGACGTTAAACATGGCTGCCAGTGGCCATCTTTGGTTACATAGAGTTATATAGTAAAAACTTGTAGCGACTACTCCTCTGAAACTACTTGACGGATGTTCATGAAACTTCACAGGAATGTTGCTCTTGATGTCTAATTGATCCTAGAAAAATTTCAGGTCGGCCGGAAATTCAAGATGGCCGCCACAGCTAAAAATAGATTTAAAATAAATAAGTTTGTAGCGACTACTTCTTCAAAACAATAAGAGATATTGATATGGGACTTTTTCTAAAATGATCAGTATGACATGATGTTGGTCCTTGTCGAAAATCGTTTTGATTTGACCTTAAACATGGCTGCTTTGTTTACATAGAGTTATATAATGAAAACTTGTAGCGACTACTACTTTGAAACTACTTGGCGGATTTTCATGAAACTTCACAGGAATGTTGCTCTTAATGTCTTATTGATCTTAGCAAAATTTCAGGTCGGCCGGAAATTCAAGATGGCCGCCACGGTTAAAAATAGATTTTCAAAAAACAAGTCTGTAGCGACTACTTCCTGAAATCAAAATCAATCAGTAGAGCTTCAAGGTCATTGACCTCTTGTTAATTTTAATATCTATGTTTTTTGTCAAAATGAAACTAGCTTGGCCTAAGTGTATTGGTGTAGTGTAGATGTAAATAAAGCAGATGCAACATGTATGTAGTCAGATTTTTTCTTGAGTGTTGATTTATGGCTTTTTCTTGAGGTGGATATTTGAGTTCAATGTAAATGCCTGTGTAGTCCTTTAGATGTTTTCACACCTAAAGGGTCCAATTTTTTTTCCTGAGATTTTTGTGCTTGTAGCGGACACGCTTGGCCTCTTATTTCAGGACCTCAAATCTCAAGCGATGCACATGATTGGAAAGACCCTGTTTGGGTCGTAATTTTCTCAAACTTCAGGTACTCAGTGATACATATTTCATGTTGTTAATTAACATCAAGGTTGTATTTTAGGTTAGATAACCATTTTTTGTTCACAGTAGTGAATAAATTTATTGTTTTATGTTCTGTAAAGTTTTTGCTTTAGAGGGTTGACAAATTTATGCATTTTATTAAATGTTACGCTTATAATTTACTGTATTTTCTCTTACAAATGCCCCGGCTAATATTTGCGTTGAAGTTTTCAGAAGTTCGGGATGGCAGATTTTTTGAGTATAATTTTTAAGAAGAATAAAAGTCCATTTTTTGTCACAATATGAATTTACACTGAGCTGCTCTGAACAGCAAATTCTGTTTTTCTGTGTTCCAAAAATATGAATCTCTTAAAACGAATCTCTTAAACAAAGATGGATCCCCCTTATTTTCAACACAAGTTGATTAATTCCTGATCAGTAATGGTATTTTACAAGCAGGAGGACCACTTTTTCAGTGGAGTGATGGGATGGACTTTAATACGGCCTGAATGATATTTACTAAATAACGGCCATTTTTTCCGCTGAAGTAGGGTTCGCATATTAAGAGTATGGGCATTTATTAGAGAAAATGTGGTGTGTATAATTTTGTATATATTGTTAATTGTTTTGGTAAGGTTGTAATACTCGCATGTTTATCTGGGATGAGTAGTCGGAGGCCTCGAATACTATCATCATTACCCAACATGCAATGTAAATGATGCGGGAGCAGAAAGTTTAGCTGTTCTAGGTGGGGTAGGGCGGGAGGGTTTGTGTTCGGGGTGGGGAGGCATGGGAGGGGAGGAGGTGTGTGTGGTTAAAGGCATTTGATTTTTTTTTCTCCACCACAATCTAAACAAGTTGTACAGTGGAAAATGCCAAATCTGACCATCTGAAAAGGTTTGGGAATTGGGATGTTAATGTATTTCAAGATTTCTTTCCACCGTAATCTGTAACACCATGTACAATTGGAAATTCTAGGTGGGGGAAGCGTGTGTGGGGTGGGGGAGGGTGGCAGTGGGGGGTGGGGATGGATGTGATTAAATGTGTTTCAAGGTTTGTCCACCACAATCTTAACACCATGTACTGTGGGAAATGTCTTATCTGTCTACTCATTCCCAGCTCTACTCACATTTAATAGCTGTTTTTATAAAAAACAGATATGTTTTACAAGTATTGCTTGATATACGTTGTATTATGTGCTTGGCTACCAACAGCAAGTTGGAGTGCCATGTTTTTACAAGAACACATCTTGTATCATCTCAGATATCTGCAATATATGTTATGCTTTGTATCCTTGTCTGTTTGGTGGAATTGGTGGTGAACCAAAATGTATTGATTTGTCGCAAAGAACAAATTAATTTTTATTAAAAAGATGGAAATTATGTATTTTTGCAAATACTTTTCGCAAGAGTGCAGCTCTTCAAAGTAAAAGTAATACATTCAGTTTATGAGCGATTATAGATCAAATAATATGAACACAAATTTATATAAATGGAGCAGTCAAGAAGTATACTAGTGTTTGGGGTGCTTGTTTCAGCCAAAGTATTTTTTGAAATTTTCAGACAAAATTCAACTAGATTTAGTACATAAATAAGTATATTCCTTAATTTTATGCTGTCCCTTCAAAATAAAACGTTCCCCGTGTGGTTGTCGGGGTAGAATACAACCACTGCAAACCCACCGTCACATGCAGAGGGGTAGGACCCCCCATTCATATTCATTTTGTCATTTTTTATCATGCTCATTCAGGGTATTTATTATGACGCCGCGTATGCAAACGTGGAAACTTGGCTCCATCATGAATGGAGTGTGTACTACAGAACTTGCAGCAACTCTGCAGTTCTGCAGGTAAGAAGGTTCTAGGCCCATTCTACGTATTTTATCTTGATGTAAATGGAGGATGAGATTGGTATTTTCATTCCTGTTAGGAGCCATATAACCTTTCATGTGTATGTGTGCCTTAAAACCCAATTCAATTCAGTTCAAAACAAAACGGAATTTATAAGGGGAAAAGCCCCATCAAAACTAATTTTCAAAAATTACGTCATTTTCAACACATAAAAGGTGATTATGACGGTCAATTTTTTGTGGTGGAGGCAGACCACCCACTTTTCCTGTGTAGAATCAGTACTGTACACCTCCCACCATCTGTATGAATCGACACTTCCAAGTCGAGCTCCCAGTGGATTCGAACCCGCAGCGGTGAGAGCCGAGAAGTTTATGTATTTATTATTAGGCTCATATTAATGCTGTAAAACATATGGCTGAAACAAGCGCCCTGGACTATATTGACTTATATTCTGATACAAAAACATAAACAAATAAACAGTAATCAGCTGGTTGTTACTTGGCAGCAGGGAAATGGCTGGGTAAATCTTACGAATGAATCCCCTTTGTTAAATACTGACTGCTTTTAGAACATAAAAGTGGAACAGTTAACAGAGTTTATGGACATCTTATAACTTTATAGGGAATTGCACAAACCAATAGAATATAATACTGCTTTGCAAAATATGCCAAATTATTTCAATTTCATATAACGAAAACTCGTAAAAACTAATGCACGTTTGCCTATGAATATCTGCGCTTATGCATGCCCGATAGGTATCGGGGCCAATATGTGATTTTTCAGTACATAGTAAAAAATATATCAACAAACATTAAAAAATAGGCAAATCAAAATAAGGAAAACTAATTTTAAATCAGTTTCCGTAATTAAATTAATGCATGGGGAAATTGTGTGAACTAACATGAATTTGGAGGCAATACTATGTACTTAACACACGACATAAAGCTGATCATCTCCGTTGTGGGTCAAATAAAGCATAGTCTGGCTTTAATACAATATTTTGAATAATTAATTTACAGTGTGCAAGGTTTGCTACGCAGTGTTTATACAAAAGATTGGACTGGATTACAAAAACATACATTGTTAAAAGTAATAACTTCGATTCTTTGTTCATAGAACGAATCTTTGTAGTGTTGTGTATCTTTCCAGTTGCCTTATTTCACATGCATGTATAGTTTAGATTAAAAACTATTTTTATTTACAATGTTGTACAATTTATATGGCTCAGAAGGAAGCTTGTATAAAACGTTATAGGGTAGAATTTACAAAAGGGTACATTTTGTATTTAATACTATTTTGACCAAGTCGTGTCTTTATCAATATATTTTGATTAGCTTTGGTTTGCGAGTCTTTTATTACGCAAGGTATTGATGCTCGTTCATTAAGAACTTTTCTCAACTAATATTATACTGAGTGTATGTTTTGAGACGACAGTGCCTGATATATTGCTTATAATGTTCAGATGATGCACTACGCTTTAATACTCATTACTGCATGTTTGTTGTTAAGGACCCAAACTAAACCTCTACCTACCTACATGTATATAAGGTGTGTTGTCATTATACAAGTTGTGTCATCAAGGCTTTATTGTTCAATAACAACTTTTCTTAGTTAAAATTATACTTACCATATTCATCAGTAAAAGCACCCTGGGTGCCTAAATAATTCTGAAAAGGGTGTGCTTATGAAACATGCACCTTATAGGTAACCATCGCGGTAAATTCTGTACAGATCCCCTTATAGGTAATCGCGGTAAATTCTGTACAAACCACCTTATAGGTACCATCGCAATATTAATTCTGTACAGACCACTTACAGGTAACCATCGTAAATTCTGTACAGACCACCTTATAGGTAACCATCGCAATATTAATTCTGTACAGACCACTTACAGGTAACCATCATAAATTCTGTACAGACCACCTTATAGGTAACCATCGCAATAATAATTCTGTACAGACCACTTACAGGTAACCATCGTTAATTCTGTACAGACCACCTTATAGGTAACCATCGTAAATTCTGTACAGACCACGTTATAGGTACCATCGCAATATTAATTCTGTACAGACCACCTTATAGGTAACTATCGCAATATTAATTCTGTACAGACCACCTTATAGGTTACTATCGCAATATTAATTCTGTACAGACCACTTACAGGTAACCATCGTGGTAAATTCTGTACAGAGTGAGTGTCTACTATAGAATGTGCAGCAACACTGCAGTTCTGCAGATAAAAAGAGTCTGCCTATTCTCCATATTTTATCTTGATGTAAATGGAGGGTGAGTCTGGCATGTTCATTCCTGTTAGGCGCCATATAACCTTTCATGTGTTGGTGAGCATTAAACCCCAATTCAACTCAATTCTGTACAGAGTACCACCTTACAGGTAACCAACCACCTTCAATTGTAGGATCTGAAAACTAATTTTATGTAGTGGAATTTACATCCAATGCTTGAATGAAAAAGTGTGAATTTACTGTATTAGAAGTGTGAAATACAAACCAGTTTTGGGACCTTCAATTCAAGCGTGCTATTAAACTTTGCACGGAAAAATGCACTTGGCAAAAACTGGAAAAAAAAAATCGCTGATTAAGTAAGTTTAGGAATGTTGATATCAGAAAAACTGAGTGAAGGACCTAAAAACTGAAAAAAAACTTCGCTGATTAAGTAAGTTTATGAATGTTGATATCAGAAAAACTGAGTGAAGATCAAGGCACTTATAAACTTAGAATTTGGAAAGTTTGCAGGAGGGACTTCTAGGGTCAGGGGTGATTATAGCGAAGAGCATGGTATTGTATGTTTTTAAGTGACACCACCTTTGTTAGATTGCTAATTCTGTACACTATTCTAGTAGGTACAGTCTTCTGTGCTTTTACTCTTCTGTACTGTTTATTGTTAATGACCCAAAATAAATATCTTATATAAACCTCTGTGAAGTTTGTTGTCATTATATACAGGTATGTTGCCATCGTCATGTTTCAATGGCGATAAATCTGGTATATTTCATTCCCTGTTTTGCCCCGCAGCATGATAGTGGATGCCCCTCACCACACAAGCTGGGCAAATGGTGTGGGGAACTTTGCAAGGAGACAGTTATTGTCGTAAAATACTTTCTATTTTCAAGTTAATTAGTTCGCACTGGCTTTCAGTGCTTTTGTCCAACAGCATGTTAAGTATTTTACATCTTTGATGAATTTGGTGAAATAGAGTAATGGCTGTTCCATTTAAACATACATGGGACACCAGGAAAGCACTTTTGAAATTGAGCACCCACCCATTGATTTAAAACTGAGTGTGAAGAACCAAATTCGGAAAATAAGTTTCACCCATAGATGTTTATTGCTTCCTTGGGTATGTTTTAATGGAATAACACTAAAATCATTTCCTTAAATGTAATTACATGTAGATACTGAATTAGTGTCGTATCACAGGAGTCTTGGAATCAGCCCAGTTCTAATATACATAAAGTTTGTATCCTACACGAAGAACTTGATTCAGACTTCAGCTTGGTGAATATCTCGGTATCATCTGATTTCTGTGGAATAGGCTCTACCTTACAAAGATTGATTTGTGTTTCCAACCATATGTAGACATTTACAAACGACACAACCAGTCGAGAATTTAATCTTCATATATCGGATTTCACAAAATTAGTCTCATTTAATAATAAACATATCGGTCAAATAATCAATAGCAATCAATTGTTCCCATATTATTAGCGCTACTAGCATGTTAACCGTCGCCATCTTCCGTCCATGAGCATGTCTTGTTTATGCAACAACTTAGTTAACGGTTTCAGATCTTTATATACCCGTTTGAAAAAACGAGTTGTATTATGGTATGGGGTTGTCTGTCCGTACTCCTGTAAACTTTTAGCATTTTGCATGATAACTCCAAAAGTATGAGACTCACCTTCATGAAACTTCATAGGTGCATTGCCCTAGGAGATAGGAGGAACCCTGTGGGTTTTGGGGTCAGTCGTTCAAAGGTCAAGTACACATGACGTTATATGGAAATATGCATTCTCTATAACTTCAAAACCATAACACATACACTCCTAAGGTATATTGCCCTAGGTGAGAGGAAAAATCCTAATATTTTTGGGCCCAGTAGGTAACTTCAAAATCATAACACCTACAGTCATAAAACTTCATATAGGCGAGGAGGAACCCTACTGTTTTTGGGGGCCAGTCGGTCAAAGGTCAAGGTCATAGTGACCTTGTATCGAAATGCATTCCGCAAAGTAACTTCAAAACCATAACACCTACACTCATAAAACTTCATAGGTATATTGCCCTAGGTGAGAGGAGGAACCCTATTGTTTTGGGGGTCAGTAGGTCAAGGGTCAAGGTTACAGTTACCTTATATGGAAATATGCATTATACACAATAACTTCAAAACCATAACACCTACACTCATAAGACTTCATAGGTACATTGCCCAAGGTGAGAGGAGGAACCAGATTGCTTTGGGGTCAGTAGGTCAAAGGTCAAGGTCACAGTGACCTTATATGGAAGTATGCATTCTACACAATAACTTCGAAACCCTAACACCTACACTCATAAAATTGCATAGGTTCATCGCCCTTGTGAGCAGGAACCCAGTTTCTTTTAGGGCCAGTATGTCAAAGGTCACAGTGATCTTATATGGAAATATGTATTCCACAATAGCTTAATAACTGTTACATAACAGGTACATTGCCCTAGTTGAAAAACTTCAAACATACATTGCCCTTGTTGAAAGCATGAACCCTATTGCTTTTGAAATCAATAGGTCAAAGGTAAAGGTCACGGACATGACATGGACGTATGAATTATGCATGATAAAACAAGAGGCCCAAGAGGGCATGTATTGCTCTACTGGCTACCCATGGGGCAGTGCCAAATTTGACCCCAGGTTCACCATTTGAACAAACTTGGTAGAGGATGCAAAAGCTGATAATAAAAAATATTAAAACTTTATCATGTTTATCTCTTGTAGTTTCAGAGAAGATTTTTGAAGTTCTTCCCTAAAACACTGTGTAAAACTGATCCAACAAGGGCCTCTAAGCTCCCAATTAAAGAAAAAAGAACCATATATAAACAAATATTTGTATTTCAAATGTTTTTTTATATATAAAACTGAACCCATGAACCCATGAACCAAGCTTTTTTCTATGAAAAAAATAATAAAAATATGCCTCCAGTGAGATTTGAACCCACGACCTCTTGGGTTTCCAGTGTACATTACCAAATATTGAAAAAGGTTCATAACTCTAGTTCGATCTGGCTGGTTCTCAAACTCCTTAGAGCTTCCATTGATATCAACAATCTGGTCAAGATTGGGAAAGATCGAATATAAAATGAAGGCGCGTTCACAAGGCTGAAAATGGCATATTCTCAATAATTCAAGGGCACATAACACCGGTGTTCCTGGTCCGATATATCTGGTTTTCGAACTTTTCAAGCTTTCATTGATAATAACAATCTTTTAAAGTTTGGTAAAGATCGGATGAAAAATGAAGGCCCTATCGTCTTAACAAGTCAAAATATAACATTTTTAACTAAATCAAGGGCCATAACTCCGCTGTTATCGCTTTGATCTGCTGGTTTTCAAACTTGTCCGAGGTTTCATTGATATTAACAATCTGGTAAAGTTTGGTAAAGATCGGGTGAAAAATGAAGGCCCCATGACAGACGTCTTGACTAGGCAAAATATAGCCATAACTACGCTGTTACTGGTCCGATCTGGCCGGTTTTCGACATTATCCGATATTTCACCATATTAACAATTTAGTTTAAACATATTTATTTTACATCGATTGCGAAACAAGTTATTGCAACTTAGATTAATCACTCGATGGCTTCCTGGGTAGAACCAGTACTAAGCAATGTGGATTAATTATCTTGCTCAAGGATAAATAACGTGGCCGCGGCGAGGATCGAACCCACGACCTCTCGATCTGGAGTTTGGCGCTCTACCACTGGACCACGCACTCCACTATCTGGTACAGTTTGGTAAAGATCGGATATTAACAATCTGTAAAGGTTTGTACAGATCGGATGAAAAATGAAGGCCCTATTGTCTTAACGAGGCAAAATATAGCATTTTTAACTAAATCAAGGGCCATAACTCTGCTGTTACTTGTCCGATCTGGCTGGTTTTCGAACTTGTCCGAGCTTTCATTGATATTAACAATCTGGTAAAGTTTGGTAAAGATCGCATGAACAAGAGTTGCGCGCAACATGGTGTCTCGCCTAAAGTGACTTGTCCGTCATACATGGTTCAAGCAATCTTCATCTTGACAAAATCGAGGGTTTATAGTAACTGTTAACGCGGTCAAACACTGTTGTCAGCATTCAGTAGGTTAGCATTCAGTAAGTCAGCATTCAGTAGGTTAGCATTCATAGTTTTCCTTAACACCTCTTCATCTTATCACAAGGAACGTTGGTATCCATGACCAATAACTCTTGACTTTCATTTCGAAAGAGTTATACAGCCTTTTAAAGCTTGTATTAGGGGTAATTTGGTAAACGTCCACGTATCAGTATTAAAGGGACACTGTCCATAAATAAAAATATTTAGAGCCACCCCAGAGAGAGAGAAAGAAAGATTTGTTTAGTAACCTATTTATTTCCAGAATCTTTGGATATAGAGAAATGAAAAGTCCACTTAAATACATGTACTGTCTGAAGAAGATATCATTGGAATATTCAGTATTGTAGTTGTGTAATGTCGTTAACATAAGTGTGCTTTATAATCTCAAAGTTACAGTGTCCCTTTAAACAGAGAAATTCTTTTTGATTTAGATAAAAATATTTTTTAAAAAATTTGAAATTGATCTTAAATTTGGTTGTTGTGTATTAAATGTTTGTCAACATATAGGTTATTTTGACTTGCTGTATAATTGACGCAACTATCCAGTTTGTCAGCTTGTATTGTTTCACAGAATGACATTTTAATCTAAGTGTATCATGTTTGATCAAGAAATGTCAGCCGAATTATACTGTGATGTTGCTGGCATTGCAATAGCAATTAACACTGGCTATAACAAAACGGATGACAGATTTAGATTCAGCCTCAAAAATACCTCAGAAACATATACTTCATATTGGGCTACCTCAAAGGGGAAAAAAATAAACATTGAAGTGGCGAATTTCTAAAATAGCCCATAAGAAGAAAGTTGGATTTTGGGAGGTGCTCTAAATAAAAAGTGACCTTTTTTCGGATTTAGCTAGATGCAGGGAACCAGAAAATGTGTCGATATTAAAAGTTTAGGCACGGACACTCATTTACATTTCGAACACATACTAATATAAAAAGAATCATATGTGTTGTGTCCCTGAGCGAGACACTTTATCTGCATTGCTTAGTACCGGTTCTACCTAGGAAGACATTGAGAGTGATTCTTACAATCCATATAAAATAAATAAGTTCAAACAAATACGAAAATAGTTATTGCAAATGAACAATAGTAATTATATTGACAGTTTAATCTCCATTTCTGTTTGTAATGTCTGTATTTATAAGACATAAAACCAACACTGTTGTTCTATAGCAACTATGCCGCTTTAATCTCGTAAAGCAAGTAACATATGATATATATATATACAGGCAATCTACTACTACATATTATGTAACCTGATATTGTAGCAATGTATAGAACATTACATCTCTCCCTTTTTTTAGAAGTTCATTTCTCTGAAGTTTGTTATTAAATTCGTTCTGTATAATCTAACAATGATTGTTTTAGAGTATAACTATTTTTTTCTGAAAATCCCATGTTTTTTAAAAAGTCTGAATCAACGAAATTCCACTGTTAATAGTTCACTTAAAATTTATCAATTAACAGCTTGTTTTTTTGTCTGTGAAACCAAACAAAAAAAGACTGGCGTGGTATTTATCTAGTGTTGATAAATTCTCCTTCTGAGTTAATTTGAAACAAAAGCAATTATAAAGGATAAACTTTTACTGGAGTATCAAATTACCCATCTGCAGCAGCCGATATAAAGTTCAAGTAACTATGTTCCTCTCAAACCTTATAAAACTCACATTGAAATGTGCAGCGATTGAAATGTACGAGTAGAAATGTGTATGTATTTAAAACAGAAGTGAAATATAGTTTATGGATGGGCAAGAACAATGTCCAGTGGCAGTGAGTTTAGATAAGAAATCTGGTACTCCACAATTTTATAGTGCTCAACATAGTCAAATTTGAAATTTGGAGATGTTACTTGTATTGTGAAATTTGGAGACGGTACATTTTTTTAAGAGACAACTGACCTTGACACAGGGTCATTTGGAGGCTGAAAGTTATTGGAATAAGAACAATGACCAGTTATATATAAAATTAAATATATTTTGTATATGAAATTTGAACACTATACTCTATAGGACAAAAATGTAAAATAATCTAACGCACATTTTAACCCAATTTTTGAAGACAGTACATGTATTTAAGTGACCTTGACTCCGACCCATGGTCAGTTGGAGGGCTGGAAGTTATTGGCATTAGGAAGGACAATGACAAGGAGATTATATATGAAATTTGAACACTCTGCTCCAAAGAACAAAAAAGAATTTAACGCACTTTAACACATTTTTTTTTGGAGACGGTACATGTACATGTATTTAAGAGGCAACTGACCTTGACACAGGGTCAGTTGGAGGCTGATAGTTACTGTTATAAGACGACCCATAACCTGTGATGTTATATATGAAATCTGAACACTCTACTCCAAAGGACTACAAAGTTATAAGAACTTTAACGCAACCTTAACACAAATCTAAACCAAAATCTTAACGCTAACATATTGCATTGTAACTTTCTTGTCCTTGGGAGCAGAAGTTTTACTTCCAGCCCTCCAACTGACCCTGAGTCGGAGTCAAGGTCACTTAAATACATGTACCGTCAATATTTGCGTTAAAATTTGGTGACGGTACATGTATTTAAGTGACCTTGACTCGGACCCAGGGTCAGTTGGAGGGATGGAAGTTATTGGCATTAAGACGGACAATGACCAGGAGGTTATATACAAAATTTGAACCTTCTGCTCCCAAGGACAAAACAGTTATAATGCAACATGTTGACGCCATCGAGCCCGCAAACATTAGCGGCGCCTATGAAGGCCCTATCGTCTTTACGAGACAAAGGTTAGCGACGGACGGACGGACAACTCGGCATCCCAAAAAACGTAACACCTACAATCATAAAACGTCATAGGTTCATCGCACTGTTGAAAGCTGGAACCCAATTTCTTTTGGGGCCAGTAGGTCAAAGTCAGTGACCTTATATGGAAATATGCATTCCACACAATAACTTCAAAACTGTAACACCTACACTCCTAGCTACATGGCCGTAGTTGAGAGGAGGAACCCTCGTTTTTATGGCCAGTAGGTCAAAGGTCAAGGTCACAGTGACCTTATATGGAAACATGCATTCCGCACAATAACTTAATAAGAGTGCCGCCTAACGGGGCATTATACGCCCATTTTCTAACGTTTTTATGTTAAAAGCATTTCCTTTGACCTTCTAAAAAAAACTGATAGGGATGTTGTTTAATCAAGAGCACTATTTGTATAAATTTCAAGTCTGTATATCAAATATTCATGAATAACCGCTGGGAAGGAATTGGTCATGATCAGGTCACGGTGCCTTGCCATCTGACCTACTAAGCTTAAAATTAATAGAGGTTGTTGTTTTAACATGGGTACTATTTCTGTAAAGTTTCAAAATTGTAGGTCTAATAGTTACAGTGAGGAAAATGTCTTAGGATTCAGTAATTGTCAGTTCAATGTGACCTTGATGACCTACTGAACCCAAAAGTAATAGGCTTCCACCTCTGACCAAGGACAATGTACCTATAAAGTTTAATAAGTGTGGGCATCATATTTCTGGGTCATTTTCAATATGTACATATGAAGACATGGTGACCTTGACCTTTGACCTAAA
>JAWPHD010016897.1:0-47385 GCA_037043455.1 Cyrtodaria siliqua
CGCGCATCCTGGTACCGGCGTATGAAGTGAAATAAACAATGTAGAATTAATGAAGTATTCCCCTTCATTTATGATTAGCCGCTATCTCTGGTTGTTACAGAATTATGTGTTTTGCCGAAAAGTGTAACTTTAATTTTTATTCTTGTACATTTCATGTCTTAAATTAGCATTGCTATTTTAAAAGACAGTTTTGCCAGTAAATACGCAGAAGAGAGCGGTTATTTATAAACTACAGGCATTTTCCGCTTTTTTTTTCTTCTGAAGGGTTGTTATTTATATTGAACAGTTCATCTAGAAAACGAAAGTAAAAAGCACACGACGTATGAAGCTTATAAAAGTCACGCAGGAAACTAGAATTTTCATACTGTATCAGCGATCTTATATCGGAAAGAAGTTGACGTAAAACAGGTACATATAGATCTAGTTTTATATTATCAAAACTACTTTAAAACAAAACTACTTTAAAACATAGTTTAATATCTGCTTATGTAATTAAAACAACCAATCTTAAACAACTATTTGTTTATATAAATACATTTTATTGCGTTTATAGATGGTAATAATTATTATCATTTGTTGCTAATATCAATTAGTTTTCTATTTATTTTTTTCATTATTAGTTCGTTATAAAGGATCTTTATTTATTTTTTATTCTCAAACTACTTTTTTGTTATTCAAAAATAACAACATTTTATTGCGATAATGGATAGTTATTTGTTTGTTCGTATGTTCGCTGAAATTGTGTTTTACGTCATTTTAGCATATGTTAGTCCATATATGATGATAATTTTTTTTTGTGGTAGAGGCAGATAACCCCATTTTCTGTACTGTATACCGCCATCCGTAAGAATCAACACTTTCTCACTTGACAAGTCGAGCTCATGTCGATAAAAATAAATCCTCTATTCACTCCAAACCAACACTAGGAGCCCAACGTGTACGTGAGAAAGTGTCGATTCTTACGGATGTCAGTGGTTGTACCCAGGAATAAGTGGGAGGTGGTCTGTCCCTACTAAAAAATTTCGTAAAGACCATTCAAACAAACACCCTCTATATAACGATTACACGCAAGGTTTTACGCAAGTGTAAAAAAAGGTGCCGATAAGTAAATAAACATGAATGTGGGCATGTGAACTGATAAGAATGCAAGCAATAACGATTTCTAGAAAATTAACTAATAGAGTGTTTGTCGATGTATATATGCATATTGTGTGTGTGTGCGTGCGTGCGTGCGTGTGTGTATTATATTTTGCAGAAGGCCACATTGAAAATAAGATGTATATGATGTATGTTATATAACTCTAATGTGTTACCTTCTTTAAATAAAGCTTTTATTATTATTATTATTATTATTAATTGTTTGTATAATTAATGAAATCTGAGAGTTATCAAGCTGATATAAATGTTGCTGTTTTTATCAAAAGCAATAACTACGCAATGGATACGTCAATAGTGTTCACTGTGAAATTTGGCCAAGGTCGTATTGATATAATCCTTAATGATAGTTAAAAAAAATACAGACTTTTTAACGTTTCGGCTTGACATTCTTCATCAGAATTTAATTTTCTGATATAATCATACAAATACAAATTGATAAAAAAAAATCAGAGATTCATTTTAAGTGGCAGTGTGGACAAGATGCATTTGCCTCTTTTTCACTTCTTTTTGGCATTATAAATGAAACGATACAACGCCAGAATTGTCGTTATTTATTCATGGATTCAATAATACTTTTAAAGAGTTGCACTTGTTCCATTCCAATACTTGCGATTTCATTCAGTTGTACTCACGAATTCATTCTGCTCCGTAAACATCCAGGACATAAAGATTCCGGAATTAACATTGCCGCATTCTACACTGAGTAGACTGATCTACGAAACGTCAAATCCACGGGCGAAACGGTAACATTTGAACATTCCAAAATATGTGTTTATACCATTCAAGTTTTATAGACAAGTTCTCTAGGAATTCAAGTTGTAACGCATGCTTATCATCAACTACATGATTCACAGTCAGTTAACCATAGACAAACAAAAATAACATCGAATAATTTGTGTAAAATCTGATGATATATCATTTTCAGCTGTTTAATATCACAATGGACATCAAAGAGATTCTTGTGCAAGGGTTGCAATCCGAGCAGACGTATTTGCCCTTTTGGTACGCTTACGACAAGCAAGGCTCCTTGCAATACTACAAATGCCTGAAGGAGTGTAAACACTATTATTTTTGTCGCTCAGAGATCAGCGTTCTCGCAGAAAACGTAGAGGTAAGTGTCACCCAAAGCAAAGACGTCTCCAAAAAAAAATCCCGAAAAAAAATACGGACATTTCGCGTGATATTTAAATAAACTTGTTCCGTCAGTAATTTAGTCATCCAGACTCTTATATTTCCGAATCGTTAAACCAATGTACTGTAAATAGACGAGGAAAAATTAGCAACTCAGTGGGTTTGAACTCGGAACGATTGCATGTTAAGCGGTCGCTCTACCGATATCACCATAAAAGCTAGCTCTGCGGCGAGACAGAAGTAACGGTCTTATTAAATATTCCCCTAGCTGAGTCCTACTACAGTACAATAGATGTGACACCTGTATTTTAAAGGGACAATGTCCGCAAGTAAAGCATATATTGAGAATAAACAAATAACTGTCTTGGTTTTTATTCGATGGAAACATGAGCAGAGAAGTATGTACTAATAAATTCGTTAATTTGATTTTTTTTATTATTATTTAGTGTTTGTAAACATCGTTGGGACCGCAATATTTACATTTCTTTACTCACATGACATCAATTAGCGCATTAGGTTTCGATTACAGTATGTCTTGCATCATATACTGAAACGAAAAGAAACGCAACGCGGGAATTTTCGCTGTATATTTTATATACTGTACATACATAATCGTCCCGTGTAGCTCATTCGGAAACGCCTTCGTGTTCCCCGTAAGTGTAATTTGCGTGTGGCTTGAACCCACAATATAATACTTTTTTTTCTTTTTATCTTTTTTTTTGTACCGATATTGAATTCCGTCACACCATCTTGGTAGTTGTGTAATGTTTGTCAACGTAATTATGTTGTGTTTATAAGTTAGTGCAGCTAAAGCAGTAACTTGGTATCATAAATTAAATCAACAGATTGTTTAAAGCGGTGACTGAATGTAATCCGATTATCAGATAGATTATTTACTTTTAATTTAAATTGGTGAATCAGTAACTGAGCTATATTGTTGAGTTTTCATTCGTTTGTTTGTCCCAATAGTACATTCCGTTTAAAAATGAAACTGGGTTTACTTGTAAGTGTTGTCTAGGATTGGCTAGTGTATATACGTCATATATAATTCATATAGTGGAATTTGCTCTCTGTCACATTTCCATTAAAATATGGCTTAATAACGTGTTTTTATTTTCTAAAAGATACTTCCAATTCATTAGACGAGAGTCCCGTGTGTATGTATTTGGTTGGGGTGGGTGGGGTATTCGGTGTATTGGATGGAAATCGTGTGTATAATCCAGTCCAGGGTTCATGACATTATGTAACCAAACGGTATTGAGTTTTATTGGGAGTTTATGGTTTAATGTTTTCTTTAAATGCTGAAATGTCCATTTGTGTCAATACGTCTGCCTTGTTAAAAAGAAACAAAGAAAAAAAATACTACTATTTAACATTAACATTTAACTCTAGTCCGCCATACCGTTAACAATTACGTCGTATCTATATGAAAATGAAACGAATGATGTTTTCTATTAAGACAGCTAATTCTAGGAAGTAAACTGCAAAAACACATTATTTTCTAAGAATGTTTAAAACTATCGTTATTACGAAGGCTGACGTTGTTTATAAAATAGGAGTGGTAGCAACATTTATGCGTTGTTTCTAACAATAGATACTGACACATATCATAGTTTCCCAATAGATACTGACACATATCATAGTTTCCCAATAGATACTGACACATATCATAGTTTCCCAATAGATACTGACGCATACCATCGTTTCCCACTAGGTATTGACGCATACCATCGTTTCCCTTTGTTTCTTACAATCGATATAACTAGAGATGATACAACGTTACGAAGTTACGCATTTCAAAGTACTATAAATTGCCGGAAAAATAACTTTCGTTTTCAACCATGAACATTCAATGACGAATCAACAAGGCAACATTGTAATGCCGATGTGTGCTTAAATATGGGGATTGACTTAGTATTATATGCTTTTATAAAACAAGCCCAAAATAAAATCAAAACATTCTGGTGTCTATTTTGTAGAATATACAAGGAAGATAACGTTTGTGATCTCGGCAAGATCTCACGAGAAAATAAATGAGAGAGAGAGAGAGAGAGAGAGAGAGAGAGAGAGTGTGGAGGGGCTAGATAGCACTTCTGAATAATAAATTCATATACAAATTGAAATTAATACATTATTGAAATATATTAATTAGAAATAGTTCTGAAAATGTTTAGATTATATTTATAAGGCTGTGGGACATTTATTGAATTCTAGAATGCTACATTATTGTTTTAGGAAACAGTTGATCAGATTCCGAGTCCATGCGTTTTGGTAGAAATGGGAAGTGGAAACTCCGAAAAGTCTCGGATGTTCATCGACGCCATATTGAAGAAGCAGACGAACCTAAAATATATTCCTGTGGATATTTCGGACGGTGAGGGCCCGACATGTGTATATTATTGGACTGTTATATATATATATATGTGCATGTATATATAGATATGTGTATATATTGGACTGTTATACAGATATGTGCATATATATAGACATGTGTATATATTGGACTGTTATATAGATATGTGCATATATAAATGCATTTACCGTAGTTATCCCTTTTCCCGCTCCGGGACGTTGCAGTTTCTATAAGTGTGTATGTGTGTGTGTGTGTGTGTGTGTGCGCGCGTGCGTGTGTGTGGAGGGGTGGAGGGGTGGGGGGCAATTAGATTAGAAGGGTAAGAAAATAAATGTGTGCCAGTGTACAGAAAATATTTAAAACGTCCATTTTATACTCCGGTTCAACGGTAAACCGAGAGGATTATGTCAGCATATTATGAGGTGACGATTGTAGAGCGAAGTTTATCAGAACAGAACAGAACAGGACATATTCTTTATTTATGACTTAAACAAATGTTTCTCGTCATATAAATACATATTACATTTGTTAATATGTGACAGGTCAATGCAATTTTTACATTAAACAATGAAAAAGTACAAACACACAATCATACATACTAAACACTCATACAACTCACCCATTCACTCTGACGCCCGAAATGTCTCACCCATTCACTCTGACGCCCGAAATGTCTCACACATTCACTCTGGATCACGTATTTACCCTGTTATAATGATTTAACTATTCCTATTACATATTTTCATGTAAACTTTTAAGTTTTAATAGTTTACATGTCATGTCCAATGAGGATGATTTTTTTTTAAATATTAAATGCTTCCCTCACAAACCTAGATAATCTAAAAAGCTCTTGCTGGCTTGAAGATTTCATCAGCTGAATACATTTAAAAACACTTGGATGTCTGTAATAATATTGTTTAACATATAGTTTACGTAATTGTTCGTACAAAGGACAAATTAAAATAAAATGATATTCATCTTCTAAGTCTGTACTATTACACAATGTACAATATCTCTGATTTCTATCAGTTCTATTTTGTGAATATCTGCCAGTTTCAATTCTAAGTCTGTGGGAGGATAATCTTATCCTCGACATGGCAGTTCTTAATTTCAACGGCAATATATCTAAATACACTTCATATGAGAATGAGGTTTTAAAATGTCTATACAAACATAAAACTCGATTATTTTCAACATCAGTGTTCCATTTTTTAACAAAACAATCTATTAAATTTTGTTTAATCAACAAATGAAAAGATTTCATATCAATACAAGTTGGGTCATTCCAAACATAATTATCGCCACAGTCAGTTATAATAGTTTTAACATTGCTGGCCCAATTCTTCATTCCTCTTTCACAATCTCTCACAGCATCTTCATAAAAAGTTGATATTAAGATGTTTTTTGAATCGACCACCTTACTCCAATACTTTATTATTTTTACATACCTTAAAATATACAATGGGTATCTACCTAGTTCTCCATAAATACCGGACTTACTAGTAGACGTTTTAACCCTTAACAAGTATTTACAAAATTTCAAATGTATTCTTTCTATCACAACACAATATAAAGCTAGTTCAAGTACTTCTGTTTATACACCGAATTTATATTATGAAAGCAATAATCTGGTGCGAAAACAGGATTAAGCAAAAAATGAAACGGAGACGACAAACCATACGCTTTACAAATCGTATACAATCGTACCATCAATGAAAGTCTGACTTCATTAATTTTATTGTATGTTTGTATTTATTTCGGTTTATTAATTTGTGTATACGTATACTCGAATAACGTTAGTTTTTTGTTTTTCTAAATCGTTATTGATACGCATTACTTGGGTCAGCATGCATTTATTTGATGTAGTATCAAACTTAAGTTTAGTTTATATTTACATTAAATCATATACAGGAGCTGAATTACTAGTATCAATATAAACTAGCTACTGGTTTTGGTAATACATTAATAAACAATATCTTTGTAATAGTGTGGTCAGTCACTTTTTGAGGATTTTGATCTAGTATGCAGGCTTAGAAGTCAAACCACGAACGTAGACCGGCCACAGAGCATGACATAATATAAAAAAATGTAATGACTTTTTAGCATAGGACAGGCTAGGATTAACCTATTTTCATTCCAGAGAGAACTGGATTTTTTAGTCTACAAATGCGTCATGGTCATCAAAACCGTATCACAGACGTAATAATAATTAGTATTCGCCGACAGGCAGCCGGCAAATATATTTGTGATTATGTTTGGTACATGCACGGGATTTGCACGGGAACACTTTATTTTATCAGATACTTGTCTTTGAATATGTTGTTTTTGAATATACGATACTTGATAGACCTAGCTAGTCAATCAGGATTCGTTGCCGGGCAACAAAGTTTTATCACACGGGTGAAATAAAGGGTAAACATAGTAATATCACGGAAATAACCGAATGTGCATCTCGATTCTTTTAGAGAAGTGATACGAAAATTGCCGATTAGTTACGATTGTATACGATTTGTAAAGCGTATGGTTTGTCGTCTCCGTTTTATTTGTTGCTTAATCCTGTTTTCGCACCAGATTATTGGCTAAAGAATCAGTATCCGTGGATGAAGTAACCACTTATGGCCATTCATTTTCTTAATTAGACAATTTCAAATTCAATAACATTCATATTAAATCAAGTTTCGGAAAAACAAAGTTGTGTACCACTTACGCGACAGACATGAACACATCAGAATGAACTAGATCTATTAATAACATTATTTTGTTCACCCTGGAAAACAGCGTAGTAAGTGAGCTTAAGCTGAAATTTCAATAAAGCTGAAGTATATGATAAATAGAATAACAGATGTGTATTTTCATACCACACCCTATATCAGGCCTTCGACTCGTAAAGCTCTCGGGCTGATATGACGTCTCATACGTGACATAGGGTGTGATATGAAAATACCCATTTATTATTCTCTATTTTCCTTATTTAATGGCCTGATATGACTGTTTATTATTAGGCCTGTGTGGTATTATTCTCTCGCCTCTTAGTGAATGAAAATGAACTGATTCATATTTAATCTCGTTTTAGAGTTTCTTCAGGAGGCCAGTGACGCAATTAAAGCCGACTATGGAGATCGTGTAGAAGTTGACCCGATAGCTGGCGACTACACCGTCGGTATAGACAAACTCAGGTAAGAGGTAGCGACTATGGAGATTGTGTAGAAGTTGACCCGATAGCTCGCGACTACAACGTCGGTATAGACAAACTCAGGTAAGAGGTAGCGACTATGGAGATCGTGTAGAAGTTGACCCGATAGCTGGCGACTACACCGTCGGTATAGACAAACTCAGGTAAGAGGTAGCGACTATGGAGATCGTGTAGAAGTTGACCAGATAGCTGGCGACTACACCGTCGGTATAGACAAACTCAGGTAAGAGGTAGCGACTAAGGAGACCGTGTAGAAGTTGACCCGATAGCTGGCGACTACACCGTCGTATAGACAAACTCAGGTAAGAGGTAGCGACTATGGAGATCGTGTAGAAGTTGACCCGATAGGTGGCGACTACAACGTCGATATAGACAAACTCAGGTAAGAGGTAGCGACTATGGAGATCGTGTAGAAGTTGACCCGATAGGTGGCGACTACAGCGTCGGTATAGACAAACTCAGGTAAGAGGTAGCGACTATGGAGATCGTGTAGAAGTTGACCCGATAGCTGGCGACTACACCGTCGGTATAGACAAACTCAGGTAAGAGGTAGAGACTATGGAGATCGTGTAGAAGTTCACCAGATAGCTGTCGACTACACCGTCGGTATAGACAAACTCAGGTAAGAGGTAGCGACTAAGGAGACCGTGTGGAAGTTGACCCGATGGCTGGCGACTACACCGTCGGTATAGACAAACTCAGGTAAGAGGTAGCGACTATGGAGATCGTGTAGAAGTTGACCCGACAGCTGGCGACTACACCGTCGGTATAGACAAACTCAGGTAAGAAATAGCGACTATGGAGATCGTGTAGAAGTTGACCAGACAGCTGACGACTACACCGTCGGTAAAGACAAACTCAGGTAAGAGGTAGCGACTAAGGAGATCGTGTAGAAGTTGACCCGATAGCTGACGACTACACCGTCGGTATAGACAAACTCAGGTATGAGGTAGCGACTATGGAGATCGTGTAGAAGTTGACCCGATAGCTGGCGACTACACCGTCGGTATAGACAAACTCAAGTAAGAGGTAGTGGGAGGGGCATGTGATAGAACAGAACACCACCTAATATTTCAAAACGGTACAACGAGCGTTGCTCATCTGGCTGTCAAAAACACTTATGAACTTGGCTGGCGCATAATTATGTAGCTGATATATTCACATCAATATCAGATATAGTGATTAGGCATAATTTTCTTAAAGTAGCTGTCCCGCAAACAACAGCCACATTTTAAAACATATGTACACCGTTTCTAAACCTATTGACAACGAGGTATATGTATATATATATATATATATAACTTACATACACTCTATAGACACAGTATAAACGGCTTTAACCAGCCAGGTCAAACCCCAAAACTGGAGTGTTGAATTAAGAGTTACCAACTCATAATTCAGTTTTGCTCAAGGTTTGCTAAGCACCAAACCTGTTTATACCTTTCACCCCAAATATCGCTCGAAGCTGTATTTTGTAGAGTGGCATGCAACAGTACACAAGTACATTGTTTTCTAGTCAATTTTTGATAATAATATAATGAATTTCACATAAATTAATCAAAACAATGCTTTTGGTAAAACCAGCTACCGTAAAATATCGAACTGAAATCTAGGTGCCGGGCACAATTCGAGTAGTTTATTTTTTTTTAGTTTTCATATATATCTAAATTGATTGATAATAATCAAATGAATATGTGCTTAAATTTAGATATTATATAAGTGACAAAAATATGTTTACGATTAGTTATCGATACTTGGAAAATGATTCTACTAATTTAAGTGTTTAGAGGGAAATTAATATTGGACAACTTCAGTTAAATTAATGATATAGAATCGGTGCTGTCATCGAACAAAGGAGTGTGCTGTTCTGGTTTAAACAGTTCGTGTATGTAATGATTAGATACTAACATATATATTTTCTTAATTTTTTAGAAATATTTCGGGAAACAAGTTGGTGATATGGATAGGAGGAGGATTTCAGAACCAGGCATATAACGAACAAGTGGACCGAATCGGACGTCTTTCAAGGGTCCTTACAGGTACGCACATGGTCTTTAGATGGGCAGCTGAATCATTTATCACGCATACACCGCACTTACGTGATCAGTAGAGAAGCTGCCGATTTGTATACGCCCTTATGGACTGTTATGTCGTGGCGTTGTTCGTCCGTCTGTCCCTAAACTTTTACCTGACAGCTGATCGTGGCTAATAACTTTCAAAGTATAAGGTTTACAATAATGAACATTTGTAAACATCTTCAACATGATCCAATGAATAGTTCTTACGAAGGTCCATAACTCTCTGATTCATTTTGCCTTTGAAAAAGGTTTAACCGGGAACTTAACCTGGCGTATATGCCCCGCTCGGCGGGATCTTGTTTTTATTGCGCATGCACCATTATCTTTATAAACTACATTTTAGCAAAGAATACACCAGAAAGCACCGCTTTATACCGTAGTTTTCTCTCGTTTTTGTTGTAAAATAAAATATTTGTAAAAAGATACATTTAAAAATCTATACATTTATACTTTTCTCTAATTCATTCCAGAACACGATAGGTTGATACTCTCCCTGGATCTTACACAGAATGCAGAGGAGATCGAAAAAGCATACTTGGACGGTATGTTATGTTAAAAGACTCGTCAAATATCCCCATTAATTGGCAGTACGGCTATATTTTATTCCATGATTGTGAAAGCGACGCAATATATACCCAGTTAAAAGAGTAACACTGTCTTATTAGGCGAAACAACCATAAACTCGCATGAAAAGTGTCAAGAATTGTCTTGTCGTAGGTATACCTAAGGAAGTTCGAGGCCAGAACATTCTCCGAAAACCTAACACATGTACATATTTAAAATGTTGCAATATGAAACAAATCTTTCAAGAAAGTGTGTTTCATAAACCATAAAATCATTTTTGGAATTAATAAATTAGGTTAACGCCTTCGAAGAAAAGGTTGACCGCTGGAGTAATACTTACATTACTTTAACTGAAACATGTTTAAGGGCTCATCAGCCCAGTATAGGTTTCTTAGAGCCGCACCAGAGGGTGGGGAGGAACCTGTCCAACTCTTGCGAACAAAGCTTCGTCGCTTAAAAAAACACCGTAGAAGGCTCAGATGCAGTGTGAACGTGGTCCTGATATGAAAACTTACTGTCCACGTGAGCGACCACGTTATCCTTTAGCGTATACTGTAGAGACGGAGAATGCAAATAGATGAGAAGCTAGTGTGCGCAACCAACATGGTAACCCTAAATGGTTTAACCCAGTACTGGTGTAATTGGTTTGATATAGTCCCAATATACAACATTGTAATTACGTGTTCCTTGACATTTCAGAGGTGTCAACACCTATGTACCTGAACGCCATCTGGCGACTGAACCGGGAATACGGCTCTGCCATAGACACAGACAAGTTTGAGTTGGAGGCAAAGTTTGAGGCGAACTCGCGCCTTGACCGTGTCGGTATCTTGATACTGCGAGCAAAGTCAAAGTGTGACCAATCATATGATATTCGTAGGTGTTTTTTTCATTTAAATATTTATTTTTAGCTAATGTTTACTGTTCCAAAGTCACTGCCACGTGATGGGCATTAGTAAGACTGCATTTCTTGATAGTCGTAAACATATGTATTTATCCAACTCTGCTACTTTAGTTTCATTAAGTGGGTTTAACAAATTCTAAGACCAATTTCGTTTTTGATTTTATTGTAACTTTATTGATCCCATCGTTATTTTTATTATCGTATCATACTTAATGTCATTTATTATTATTATCAGTATTATTAATATTGTTATTATTATTATTATTATTATTATTAATATAGCGGGTCTAGGAATCGAGGTCAAGTTCAAGAGCGGTGAATATTTACGCATGCACGAAGGGGAAGGCGTCAGTTGTAAATATACACAGGAACAGATACGTACAATCGCAAACTCGGGAAGACAACGACTGGACAAAATATGGGTTGCCAAAGACAATCACGTCGCTTTGTGTTGTCTGGCTTCACAGGTTATTGAAGACTAGTGAGCAAGTTTCGCAAAACTGTCTTTACAGAATGTGACACAATAAGGACAAGAAAATTGTACGTGGTATATTTGGTAAATTGCGTTGCTTTGTCACATAATTGATGTTTTTTTAATTACTTTTTTCTCATAAGAAACCTTTGGTTCATTTTTCTTTAATTGGGAGCTTAGGGGCCCTTGTTGAATCAGTTTTACATAGAGTTATAGGGAAGAACTTCAAAAATCTTCTTGTCTGAAACTACAGGAGATAAAGGTTTAATATTTGTTATTTATTATCAGCTTATGGATCCTCTACCAAGTTGTTCAAATTGGGGTCACAGTTTACATAGAATTATCAGAAAAAACTTCAAAAGTCTTCTTCTCTGAAACTATAAGAGCCAAAGATTTAATATTTTATATTTACCATCCGCTTATTGTCCTCTACCAAGTTTGTTCAACTGATGAGCCTGGGGGTCTAATTTGCCACCTCCCACAGTTTTTCATTTACTTGTATATATTATAAACGTTATACAAATGAAGTTCCAATGGTAAAAATTGGCTGTGACCCAGGAATTCCTATCCATCCATTTCCATACAAATATTCTCTAAATATGAAGAACCAACTTTTGCAACTTTACCTTATGTCGTACATAGTTTTCAATCTAATAATCAATTGCACTTTCCTCTTTGCAAAAATTCTCAAAAATTCTCAGGTGAGCGACTCGGAGCAATTAGGACCTCATGTTTAGGATTACATTGTCTTATACCAAATAATAGCTTATTTGTCAAGCACAAAAGGGCGGTTACTTTTGATGTTTATCTGCAGTCTTGTGCCCTCAATGGTTTATTCTCTTGTTGCTCTGGCTTCTGCCAAGTCAATGAGTACCTTCTTTGTGGCTTTCTAGGCTATCGTTTTTTTATATTTATATATACACGAGCATCTTTTTGTGTTTTACTTATATTGCCTATTAATGTTGCCTTGTTGGTTAGAGAATAGTTCATGACGGGGATTTCTTTATTTACACTGTCCCGTTTTATTGGTTTGACAGTAGGGTAAGTGTGAGGTTTGGTGCATCCTAGAATCTGGTTGAAACCCCCCCAGTGGCCTTTTTGCCACTGACCGTTCCAATGCGGTAGCCCTATTGTCAACCTTTTTATGTTTGTCTTATTTGGCCTTTTAATACATCTTTAAATTTTTCTTTGTTTCTGCGTGTGTTTGTGGTTGGCTGTCTTCCTTGAATGCTACTTTTCCTGTTCGAGTTTTATATCTATATTTCCATCACTAAAATAACAATGTATCAAAAGGAAAAGATGTATGAGCAATACACTTTACATAACAAAAGTATTCATTTGATTTTTTGTTCTTCAAAGGAGATATTTTGTAAATGATACGTTAAGTCACGGTTCAGTATAGGTCAGAGTCAAGTGAGTTGAGTATATTTGTTGTATTTATTTTGTTTAACTTATACACCTCTTCAAATTTTAAATTATCGCTTTTTTGAGTGACATTTTTTTGACTGTCTGTCTTTTTTGTGTGTCAGTTGTTTTTACATGCATTTTTATCTTGAACCATATTAGATACTTTGTTCATTTCTTCTCCTTTTCTATAGTGTTTTAAGTTCTAAGAAATATTTTAATTTGTACTGTATCAATACATTTTAAACTATGTAAATATGTAAATAATGTATTGTTGTAATATATAACTGATATAAGAGATGTTGTTTTAATTGTGTATTTCCAAGAAAAAAGCAAATAAAAGAAATAAATAAACTAAAAGAAAGAAACTAAAATAAACTTGTTATTATATTTATACAATAATGAGTATTGGATATAAGGTAACGTATTAACTGCACAGTTTGACAAGGTTTTCTTGATGAATATATAGAAAACTTGATTTGATTTTCTATATATCCAATTATAATATATGAGGCAGAATGGGAGGACTTTCAATATACTACTATTGGAAGTCCCCACAGGATGTCTCCACATATGTTATATATATATATATATATTTGGTAGAGGTAGCTTGACATTCACTCGTTTATAGGCTGTCAGGAAATAGGGGGCACACTTGTAAAAGTTGTGGATAGATGTAAGAAATTGTGTATACAGTTATATTAGATTAAAAACCCGCCACCCACCCCCTATCTGGTTTCCTTTCTCCTCTCATCTTTTAGAAACTTTGATTTTCTATATTTCCAATCCTAATATATGAGAGGCAGAATGGGAGGACTTTCAATATACTACTGCTCAAAAGTATCCTTTAATGCACAAGAAAGCAACGCTGTTACTTTTGATGGAGTGCACATTCTTAATACTATTGAGACATGCACTCGTGTTCATATGTAAATAATGCATTGTTGTATATATTATTAATATAAGAGGTGGTTTTTTTTAAATTGTGTTTTGCCAAGAAAAAAGGCAATAAAAGAAATGAATGAAATAAAAGAAAGAAACTAAAATAAGTTTGCGTTTTTATTTATACAATAATAACATCACTGCATCAAAATTCTCATTTAAGGGACTCGAATACAACGCTGTTACTTTTGATGGAGTGCACAATCTTAATAATCTACAATGAAACATGCAGTCGTGTTCTGGCCCCGAAAACATAGCTGCCTGGTTTGAAATAACCAGTTGATACAGGCCCCAAAAACATGGCTGCCTGGTTTGAAATAACCAGTTGATATATTCCTCGAAAATATAGGCCCCGAAAACATGGTTGCCAGCTGTCTGGTTTGAAATAACCAGTTGATATAGGCCCGAAAACATGGCTGCCTGGTTTGAAATAACCAGTTGATACAGGCCCCGAAAACATGGCTGTCTGGTTTGAAATAACCAGTTGATATACAAACTCGGTAGCATGAGCTGCTTCAAAACACTCGTTTACGGGTCTCGAAAGCGTCGGTTCCTGTTTTATATACAACCGGTATGACTACCACATCAATATCCAAAGCTTGAATTGCATTGAACTGAATTGCTGTTTAACGGCCCATCGACACATAATAGTTATTTCGAGCCGAACCAGAGAGAAGGGAAGAATACATAGGGTTGCCTTACTCTTACTATCTAAAATATTCCTATAGGTATATGTTATGGATCACCTGATCTACGTACCCACCCGGCGTACAAGGCAAACAGAAGCATCTTGCTCCTTCTTGCTCAAAGACATACCGAAGAAACCCAGTGGTGCCAGCGAGACTCGAAGCCGTGTTATTCGGATTCAGAGTCAATCTTACTGCCCACTAGGCAATCGCAGCCCCATTTCATAGTTTGAAGGAACTAACAGCTTCCGATACAATGTCCGCTATTAAAGGGACACCTGGTAATCTTGAGTGTAATATCAAGCATAAAAGTTAGCAACTCGATTTATTAATCCTGTATCATTATGACTTTAAAACTGTTTGCATATGATTAAATAAATAGTGGAGTCTTCGTTATAGTTCGTTATAGTTAGTAACATCTAACAACTATTTGCTTTGAACTATTCTAATGATTACTATTAATGATTGAACGAATGCAAGTTTAATATGTAGGAAAACTAGCGGGACGCCGTGAGTTTTTAAAATAAAAAAGGTTGCCGTGTTCCCTTTAAATAGGTAATATTATTCAGGGAAAAAAGACAAAAGAAAGAAAAAAAGTACCTGTATAGCTATGTAGGTTTTAGGTTTAATAAAGTCTCGTCATAGTACAGTATTACATACAATAAATTACATGTGATTTTAACTATGCCATTCTAAAAGAATTATAAGAGACTATACGAAAATAAATTTCATTTACAACAAGAACATAATATGACAAATTGCACTTAATTGATTGATTCTGGACTATTGCACCAGCCGTGTCATCAGACTCACAAATAGCTGAAGCATAACCAAAAATAACAAATCACGAAGGTTTTATTACTATCACAACATATATATATATCATAGAATAAAATGTTTCAGCCTATACAAACATTATATATAATATGCTAAAAGCTGAACAGTCATTGTTAATCGCCCGCATGTGAATCATAACCATGGTACACATATTAGTTTAAAACGTCATTGAAAGTGTCTGCATGGACAGGCTATGCATTTCGTAATTAAGCACCTAGGGACAAGTTAGTCCACCTTATATAAAACTAAAAAAAGCATTTACGTATGTTTGTACATAAGCTCAAACATCAGCATGCACATTCAGTGACTGATGAGTCACCTACCATTATATGTTTGTACATACGATCGAAAGTCATAATGCACATTCAGTGACTGATCAGTCACCTACCGTTACCTGTATAGCTATGTACGTATGTTTGTACATACGATCGAAAGTCAACATACACATTCGGTGACTGATCAGTCACCTACCGTTACCTGTATAGCTATGTACGTATGTTTGTACATATGATCGAAAGTCAACATGCACATTCATTGACTGATGAGTCACCTACCGTTACCTGTATAGCTATGGACGTATGTTTGTACATAAGCTCGAAAGTCAACATGCACATTCAGTGACTGATGAGTCACCTACCGTTACCTGTATATCTATGGACGTATGTTTGTACATAAGCTCGAAAGTCAACATGCACATTCAGTGTCTGATGAGTCACCTACCGTTACCTGTATATCTATGGACGTATGTTTGTACATAAGCTCGAAAGTCAACATGCACATTCAGTGTCTGATGAGTCACCTACCGTTACCTGTATATCTATGGAGGTATGTTTGTACATACGCTCGAAAGTCAACATGCACATTCAGTGTCTGATGAGTCACCTACCGTTACCTGTAAATCTATGGACGTATGTTTGTACATAAGCTCGAAAGTCAACATGCACATTCAGTGTCTGATGAGTCACCTACCGTTACCTGTATATCTATGGACGTACGTTTGTACATAAGCTCGAAAGTCAGCATGCACATTCAGTGTCTGATGAGTCACCTACCGTTACCTGTATATCTATGGACGTATGTTTGTACATAAGCTCGAAAGTCAACATACATATTCAGTGACTGATCAGTCACCTACCGTTACCTGTATGTACGCATGTTTGTACATACGGTGTCAGATCAGTCAGGAAATACTTCCGGGTCGTATGGTGCTGAAATAGTTCCTTGAAAGAATCCAAAGTTTCTAGTTTGCATGTGTTTTTCCCAAGATTAGTTTCTATTTCATTGTTAAATCTAACCTGAGGTTAAAGTAGTATGTCTGTTGTCATGAATAGTAAGTATTTTACTGTGTTTGTCAGGATTATTTCTTTGGAGAGTATGAGCACAGAGGTTAGGTAGAGATGTGGTTTGACAGATGTTTATTTCAAAATACGCATAGTGTGAATGAATGACGCGAAATGATGAAAAACTGAATCGGTGTTTTATACCAGAGATGGGACCGTTTGCTAGACAAATGTGTTTAATACACAGCTGTGGAACATGTGACTGATCTCCAAATATAGCCTATATTGCATTGTGTTCAATAGGCTGATTTTCACCGGTCTGACAAAATACGATCGAAAGTCAACATGCACATTCAGTGACTGATGAGTACCGGTATAGCTATGTTTGTACATACACTCGGAAGTCAACATACACATTTAGTAACTGATGAGTCACCTACCGTTACCTGTATAGCTATGTACGTATCGAAATTCAACATGCATAATCATCCAAGCGGTTTAAAAGATATAAACATTTAACTGTTAAAAGATATAACATTTTACACTAAGGCACTAGAATGGTAACTGTGGCAAGCCATTTTTCAGCAACTCAAGGACCATAACTGTTATGATTCGAATCCGTTCTGGCTTGTTTTTGAATTTGTCTGAGCTTTCATAGATATACGTTTGGTAAAGATAAAATAATAAATGAAGGTGCTAGAGTGTTCAGAAGGATGAATATGGAATATTTCATAGCAAGTCCGTGGCCGAGTGATTAACGACGTTGCGTTGTAGAACTTATCGCCTTTCACCGCCCCGGGTTCGAATGACACTGGGAACTCGACTTGTGAGGAAGTGTCGATTCTTACGGATGGCGGGAGGTGTACAGTACTGGTTCTACCCAGGAAAACCGGGTGATCTGCCTCCACTACAAAAAATATCGACCGCCATATATAACCTGACATGTATTGAAAATGACTTTAAAAAAACATACAAAAAAGAAGAGGAATATTTCAGCAAAAGAAATGTCATAACTCTGGTATTACTAATCTGATCATGTTGTTTTTCAAAATTTTCTGAGATTCCATTGATACAAAGACGCTGACAACATTTTGTAAATATCAAATAATAAACGAAGTTTCTAGCGAGTTCACCAGGCAGAATATGGCATTTTCCAACACATTAAGAGGTTTAACTAATCCGAACTGGCTGTTTATCAAACGTGTATGAGCTTTCATTGCTACAAAGACACTGCCAAAGTGTGGTAAAGACCAAATAATAAATGAAGTTGCTTGAGTGTCAGGAGGCAGACCATGCCAATTTTTCAGCAAACAAGAGCCATAACTATGGTGTTACTTATCCGAACTGGTTAGTTTTCAAACTTGTCCGGGTTTCTCGTGTCAAAAAAATGTTAAATGATACCGGTTTTTCTGATGTATGGTTTCAAACTTGTGCGAGTTTCTCTGTCAAAAAATTGTTTTTTCTGATGTATGGAACAACCCAGATGGGATTAATTTATTTACTTTACATCTTTTGTTCAAGCAAAGAATAATCGATCAATTTGTTCAATCTTGGTATACTACTGTATATAATAGTCGATATTTGTGTACATACAGACTAGTTCGGACCACTTTCAATTATGAGTATTATCTAGATAAAATACCACAGAAATTTCGTATTACACTTACTAAGCTAAGACTGTTATCGCATCAACTGCGGATTGAAACAGGTCGTTATGGTGTTAACAGAAGCGACCATGATCAACGCTTCTGTTTACTTGGTCTATAAGACGAATACCTCTTTACTGATTTGTATATGTCAAGCATACACTGACATTCGAAAACAATATATTAAATCACGTTACTTTGTTAGACCAAGCGTTTTTAAATGTATTGAATTAATGCACTCTGTTAGTTGTTTTTTTATCTCAAAACTTTGTAAATTTGTAGGCTATATCAAGCGACAATTATTCGACAAAACATATTTAATCGTCATGAAAATGTACTGTAAATCTCACTTAAAGTCAAATTTGCACATCTATATGCTTTAACGTTCTTCATGATATTTCAATATGTATATATGTACATACATACACAATGCATTGTTCTATATTTGTCAATGCACTTAGTATAACCTCGCGTTCAATATATGTCTTTTCCGCATAAATCATGTTTTGCTCATTGCCTTTATGTCTTTGCACATACTTATCATGACTGACTGTTGTATATAATATTATTCATTGTATCACGTAACAAGAAACATTGTAATGTTAACGTTACGTAATATAGAAACTTGAATCTGAATCTTGTATTGATACAAAGACACTAGCACAGTTTGGTAAAGATCAAATAATAATTGAAGTTGCTAGAGTGATCACATGGCAGAAAATGGCGTTCATTCAGCCAAATAAGGGTGTTACTTATCCGAACTGGCTGGTTTTCGAACTTGCCTGAGATTTAATTGATACAAAGACATTGACACAGTTTGGTAAAGATCTGAAAATAACGACGACGACGACGATGATGGTGATGGTGATGATGACGATGATGATGATTTTTCATCAACAATTAGACCATTACCAACTTAATTGTTTTTGTCAAGGATTACCGTGAGTCAGTTATTTTGACAAGCGTCAGAGTTAGAGTGAAGGTTAGGGGTATCATCCGGGTATGGTTGTGTTTATGGTTAGCTTAGCTGAAAGCCTTCCCGTATACACCCGACTAGCAGACTGCAGTGGTATATATGCAGCAGACTGCAGTGGTATATATGCAGCGAAGTAGCTGTCTCTGCTGACAAATATATGAGTATCCCATCTTGTAAAAGCATCGAATAACCAGGGTAACTTTGGTTATAACCTCCCTTTTTCAAGCAAGAAAATTAACGAAAATAATTGACTACATATAGCACCGGTTTTAAGGCTATATGAACGCAAATGAGTCTCCATGCCCTCCATAGTAAAGTTAGAATGTTGAATACCTGTTAAAAATGCAAACCTGATTAGAATTCTGGGAAACTTACTTTATCATGCAAATAAACATGTTTGCTATTAAACATCAACTAGGAAATAGGGGGTTACATACCTTCTAAGAAACATTTCTTTAGCTGTTTGATAACACCGGGTCAAAGGTCAAAGCTATTTTTATCCCTTGCAATTTCGTACCCTGTCTATTTTCACTTCTGAAATTTATATAAAAAACTGTCAAAAACAGGATGAGCTCCATTTTCAATATCAACATGTCCATAATACAGTTACAGGCAAACAATAACAGGAAACTGCACTAAATAACAAGTTTAAAGAAAAAAAAGATAAGCACTCTTTAATACCAGAACTACTTTCGACTGCACCAGCGAGCACATCCGGCTGATTTAGTGTTATTAGAATATGGTATAGCCTCGGTCACCCGGCCCGCTTCTGATTTCTTCGTTACGCTATGCTTCACGGATCCAGAACCAGGGCCTGGGGAAAATAGGACGTTTAAAATCGCCCTCTCGTTTTTGGGCGATTTTGGGGAGATTTTGAGAGATTCAACGAGACTTTCAAAATACATCTTTTTAAGTTAATTTAATAATAATTTCTTATTTTTAACTTATGAGAAGCAGCAAGTGACGTTAAAAACTTTAACTGATGCATCAATTATTGACGTTGTACGTTTATTTACAACATGACGTCACGCAAACATCGACTTCATGCGCGTGATAAAAACGCGCGAATAAATTGTGCTAATCGCTAGTGGGCGCTTTAATTGGCCTAATCTGCCCAGACCGATATCTGCAAGTAAGACATATGCATGATACGGTCTAGCTGGCCGAGACTAAATATGGTAAAAACGGTAGCATGGATCATTAATGAAACTATTAATGACCCGAGTACCATGCTATTTATTTCATTTTAAACACACAAAATAATGCATTTGCTATACTTTTTGTAGTATATAATTAACAATAGTGGTAAATTGTTTTAATTTATTCCAACACAATTCTATAATTTTAGCATGGTCGGGGACATTTCCTTTGATGAATGCAGAGCATTAAATCGTTTAATTTAGGGTAACTAAAGCGGCGTGGCTATACCGTACTATAATCACTTCACTAGGAATTCACAGTGTTACTAAGTAATAGATAGAGTCTGGTCTCAGCGAGTTGGCTTATTTAAAAGTTCGTATGTTATATAAAAAAATTAATCAGTGAGCATAAATTATTAATACTATACTTAGAGTAACACTTAACAAATGCAATTGAAAATCGTAAGCGAGTGCCGTTTACAATATAATATGTAAGTACAAGTTGTTGAGAAACTATATTTTATGAAAGACTTCTCCCATATGCATGCGACTAAAATTTAATAAAAACTATCACTGGCAACTATACACCTCAGTGCGTTCCCCCGCGAGGTTAGGTCGGGAACTACCTGACATCCCGGGAAAAGGCACCAGCGTGAAAGCTGTAAAGCTAAAACGCATGTAAGTGACGAAATGAATTCAAACACATTTTTTGAAAAACTATATCCCAACATAAACATGGTTACATTTATTTCATCCTCCATCAAAGTACTTCAGCAGCAAAACATATCTGAAACGAGAAGACGATTTTAATATTATGTTTAAACAAAATATCTTAAAATATACTGAAAGGAAAAAGAAACTTGACACGGAAATTTCCCCTATATATTGTATATACTGAACACTTAATTCCATATATATTCCAAGGAAATCCCAGGATGTTTTGTAAAAAAACAGCTGCAGTTAGTTAGAGAAAAGACACAACTGTGATGTATCACAGTACACGTTGTAACAAGAATTCATAAATGTTGAAGTTCCTCTTTGAAAAATTGAGCCAGTTCAGTACTATATTTAACGTAAAGAGTTTGCAAAATGTTGCATCCTAAGTTTGCTCACATGCTCGAGCCAAACGCGCACTCTGTCAATAATGAAAATTTGCAGGAATACTATTTGCTGTGTTACGTGTTGTTTTAGTATTTTTTCCGAAAGGAAAGATCTTTCGTAGCCATGTACCATTCGATTAACAGCAGCATATTGTACATGCAATATATAGCGGAATTTTCCGTGTCGCGTTTTTTTCCCTTTCAGTATACATGAGTGATAATGGTCCATGAAACATAATAAACGGGTTATGACGGTAATGACAAATTGTGTATGTAAATTACGAAACGATAGGAGCTTTTCAAACACTGGGCTGACAAGCAAGCTAATTTATGTTTTAGTAACTTAATTATTATCGCAAATATTTTCTATAAAATATTTCCCACGCCCCTCGTGTCAGACCTCATTATATATATAATACTTTCCCACCTCCAATGGCAGATTTATTTACAAAAAATAATCATCCCACGTAAATGATTGTCAAAGTGCCAGTATTTTCCCAGTATTATATGCATTTTATTTTCGGTTTCCACTAACTAGTCGCATTTCCTAGAAAACGCGTGTCGACAAAAATAAACAACCAATGAGCATCAGCACAAATCCCTGTATTATAGGAATGCATTTTTATTTTCATTTTCACTAACTAGAGCCGGATTTTCTGGAGAACACGTGAAGTATGTGATAAAGTATACGTATACTTACTCCCTGGTGTTATTCATTAAGCGCCTATCAATAAAGTTATGTAAGCAGTGTTATTCATTAAGCGCCTATCAAGTTATGTAAGCTGTGTTATCCATTAAGCGTCTATCAAGTTATGTAAGCAGTGTTATTCATTAAGCGTCTATCAAGTTATGTAAGCAGTGTTATTCATTAAGCGTCTATCAAGTTATGTAAGCAGTGTTATTCATTAAGCGCCTATCAAGTTATGTAAGCAGTGTTATCCATTAAGCGTCTATCAAGTTATGTAAGCAGTGTTATTCATTAAGCGTCTATCAAGTTATGTAAGCAGTGTTATTCATTAAGCGTCTATCAAGTTATGTAAGCAGTGTTATTCATTAAGCGCCTATCAAGTTATGTAAGCAGTGTTATCCATTAAGCGTCTATCAAGTTATGTAAGCAGTGTTATTCATTAAGCGCCTATCAAGTTATGTAAGCAGTGTTATTCATTAAGCGCCTATAAAGTTATGTAAGCAGTGTTATTCTTTATGCGCCTATCAAATTATGTAAGCCGTGTTATTTATTAAGCTGTATCAAGTTATGTAAGCAGTGTTATCCATTAAGCGTCTATCAAGTTATGTAAGCAGTGTTATTCATTAAGCGCCTATAAAGTTATGTAAGCAGTGTTATTCTTTATGCGCCTATCAAATTATGTAAGCCGTGTTATTTATTAAGCTGTATCAAGTTATGTAAGCAGTGTTATCCATTAAGCGTCTATCAAGTTATGTAAGCAGTGTTATTCATTAAGCGCCTATAAAGTTATGTAAGCAGTGTTATTCTTTATGCGCCTATCAAATTATGTAAGCCGTGTTATTTATTAAGCTGTATCAAGTTATGTAAGCAGTGTTATTCATTAAGCGCCTATAAAGTTATGTAAGCAGTGTTATTCTTTATGCGCCTATCAAATTATGTAAGCCGTGTTATTTATTAAGCTGTATCAAGTTATGTAAGCAGTGTTATTCATTAAGCGCCTATCAAGTTATGTAAGCATTGTTATTCATGATGCGCCTATCAAGTTATGTAAGCAGTGTTATTCATTAAGCGCCTATCAAATTATGTAAGCCGTGTTATTCATTATGCGCCTATCAAGTTATGTAAGCCTTGTTATTTATTAAGCTGTATCAAGTTATGTAAGCATTGTTATTCATGATGCGCCTATCAAGTTATGTAAGCAGTGTTATCCATTAAGCGCCTATCAAGTTATGTAAGCAGTGTTATTCATTAAGCTGTATCAAGTTATGTAAGCATTGTTATTCATGATGCGCCTATCAAGTTATGTAAGCAGTGTTATTCATTAAGCGCCTATCAAGTTATGTAAGCAGTGTTATTCATTAAGCGCCTATCAAATTATGTAAGCCGTGTTATTCATTAAGCGCCTATCAAGTTATGTAAGCAGTGTTATTCTTTATGCGCCTATCAAATTATGTAAGCCGTGTTATTCATTATGCGCCTATCAAGTTATGTAAGCCGTGTTATTTATTAAGCTGTATCAAGTTATGTTAGCATTGTTATTCATGATGCGCCTATCAAGTTATGTAAGCAGTGTTATTCATTAAGCGCCTATCAAGTTATGTAAGCAGTGTTATTCTTTATGCGCCTATCAAATTATGTAAGCCGTGTTATTCATTATGCGCCTATCAAGTTATGTAAGCCGTGTTATTTATTAAGCTGTATCAAGTTATGTAAGCATTGTTATTCATGATGCGCCTATCAAGTTATGTAAGCAGTGTTATTCATTAAGCGCCTATCAAGTTATGTAAGCCTCCGCCACAAACAAATCGACCGTCATAATTATATTACGTATGTGTATGTTTTGTTGTTGTTGTTGTTGTTGCTTATATATTCATGACATGGATATAATACATCAACCATAACATATGTTTAGTCACCTTCTCCGTGAAATTCTGACGTGTTCATGTGTTTTGTTTCTATTTTTGTTTTCTGATTGTGTTCTCAAAAAGAAGTAAACAGTACAACTGTGTTTATTTTTGTTAATACATATATGTACGGATCTTGCTACGTCTGTTAAATTGTATATATATGATCACATGGGCATATGGCTTACTGATTTTGAAATAAAGTACTTCTATATAATCTTACATGTGTTGAAAATGACACAAAATATCATACAAACAAAACAAACAAATCCTCAAGTGTTATGATGCTGTGGTAAATGGGTAAGCCGATTGAGGTCGGTTTGGGGAGTGGGGAGGACGATTGCGGCGAGGATGGGAACGGGGACGGCAGAGGGTAAACAAACATGAAGGGATCTATACTTTCGAATGATTTAGGTTACTTCGAATAATTTAGGATATGGATATATAATATGCGCGTACCAAATTGTAATCATTTGTGAGTCGGCTGTATTTTAAAACAAAACCGCAGATAACGATGTTTGTTTGTTTGTATGGTGTTGTACGTCATTTTCAACGCATGTAAGGTTATATATGACGGTCGATTTTTTTGTGATGGAAGCAGACCACCCACTTTTCCTGGGTAGAACCAGTATGGTACACCTCCCGCCATCCGTAAGAATAGACGCTTTCTCACTTAGAAGTCGAGCCCCCAAGTGGGATTCAAAAAACGTGCTAATCGTGTGTTTTTTTCAAACCTTTTTAGTGCAGTTTTGAGGGCTGGCGTGGCGCAGTCGGTAGCGCGGCGGATTTGTAACCGGAGGCCCCGGGTTCAATCCTCCGTGGTGCCACAGAGTTCCGTCGGTGTGTTCTTGGGCAAGACACTTTCCCTTAGCCTCGTCCGTCGGATGGGGACGTAAACCGGGCGGTCCCGTGTATAGGTCTATCCTCCGAGAACGTTAAAGAACCATAGGAATCTATTCGATAATAAGAGTAGGGCAGGTTCCCGGATTCCTATGTATCCTTCCCCTCTCTCTGGGGCGGCTCTAAATAACCTATACTGTGTTGATGAGCCTTTAAACAACATTCAATTCAATTCAATTAGTGCAGTTTTCTGCTATTTTTGGACTACAATTGTATGCTGGACATGTAATTGATCTCATCATGCTGACATGACTTTCAAAGTAAAAGTAGACTATGTATGCATGAGTAATTTAGGGTGTGCAAATGTTGACATTTGACCCATGTTTGTAAAATTATTTGCTGAACATGTTTCCTCATTTACAAATCAAATCAAATATTTTATTGGTCTAAAATCCAACAGTAGGAATATCACCAAAACACACAGACATACACAGTGAAATACAAAGCATGTACAAAATAAGAAGCAAGAAAATAAGTCATATATCTCTCTCCATATATGCTTATTTATATTTATAATAACAGTCAATTTACAAGTCGACACTTCCTATTTACAAGTCGAGCTCCCAGTGAGATTACGATAAATAGTATTGTGAGTCATCATATATTATATATGGAGACACCTCTGTTGATCCACCTCAAAGCGAAATAAGTAATGGCATCTGATGAGTGTATACATCCATCTTGTTACCGTTAAAGGGACAGAGTGCAATTTTTTTTTTAAAACGTTCCGTTAGTTTTTCTACATAACATACGTTGTTCATTCACAGGTTCTTACACAGAACTTATTTAAGGGATAGGGGAAATTAAATTTGAATATCATGGGATGGGTGTGCGAGGGAGGTACCCTTTGGGTGACAACTATTTTTATGTATCATGATTTATTTAGATGAAATATATTTCAACTGTAAATGAAAGTATTTTTAATGGGCTATTTATAGTCAGCTATAATGCATTTTGGAGGTTTACTGGCGTTTTTAAGGTCTAGGGCAGGGAGATCAAAGAATAGGGGGTTAATTAAGGAGTAGGGGGAAATTAGATTTTAGAGTTAAGGGTTAGGGTGAATATGCTCTTAAATGGCCTGTGGAAGACCCTGAGTCATTGATATTAATTATAAGAATAGTATAAATCAAACTGGTTTTGCACATCAAATTGGTTTTGCACATTAATAACTGCTGATTAAATTGCACCAATATATTATATGCAAACTTGTTTAAAGTCAAAATTATACTGGATTAATAAATCGATGACACCAGTGTGTATGGTTAATTGTTGTCTTCATACTATAACTCTAAATGTTTGGGGAGGTACATTTCTAGGCTATACCTCAAGTCAGACTACTGGTATGTTTATTTTGCCAGTGACTTGACCTCGTGCCTCGGTGGTGGTGTGGGGGAGTGGGGAGGTGTGTGTGTGTGTGTGTGTGTTGGGGGGGGGGGGGTTATTGTGAGAGGGGTGGTGCCTGGGGATAGTTTATACGGGGGTTTATAGTAGAGGGATATTAAGAATAATACACATTTGCATAATAATCCATGGGTTCCAAGAATCGAAGTAATTATTAATAAAAACATATCACCCGAATATTTTAAATATGTTCGCTTAAAGGGACACACGGCGATCTCGATTTTATTAGAACTTGTAATTCAACATAAGTTGCATATATGTAAGTCTTTATTTTGCCAGTGACTTGACCTCGTGGGGGTGGTGGTGGTGTGGGGGAGTGGGGAGGGGGGCTTATTGGGGAAGGTAGTGACTGAGGAAAGTTTATACGGGGGTTTATAGTAGAGGGGATATACACCTTAAAACTATACAGACATTTGCTTCAAATTCGCCGCCTGTCCCTTTAAGTTGAAGATTTATTTCCGACACATTTATGTTTGACTGAGTATACCTGTCCTTGTCATCATTTATTTGGCCTAAAAGGTCATATTTGTTGTATATCTCCTCCTCCTCCTCCTCCTCCTCCTCCTCCTCCTCCTCCTCCTTCTTCTTCTTCTTCTTCTTCTTCTTCTTCTTCTTCTTCTTCTTCTTCTTCTTCTTCTTCTTCTTCTTCTTCTCCTCCTCCTCCTCCTCCTCCTCCTCCTCCTCCTTCTTCTTCTTCTTCTTCTTCTTCTTCTTCTTCTTCTTCTTCTTCTTCTTCTTCTTCTTCTTCTTCTTCTTCTTCTTCTTCTACTTCTTCTTCTTCTTCTTCTTCTTCTTCACTCTCTTTTTTGTTTCATTATTATCATTTTTATTATTAGTATTATTATTATTATTATTATTATTTGATACCTAAAGATTTCGAGGCGAAGGAACAAAAACATGAACAGCTCAAGACATAAAGCTTGCAAATTTAACATTACACATTCTGCACATATATTTAATATATTAAAATTAAAACACTTCAGCCAAAGTACTCGGAAGAAAAACGTGAGAACACGCCGATATTTGCGCATAACCACAAAATATCGCCACTTCACGAAGATGACATTGACTTATGATCACTAATGTGTGGGAAACCTCACGGGTCAGACCACTTCGTTCGAACTTGGCTCAAGAACAATTTCTAATTTTAGAGTACAGCATGATGAGCTGTTTTTCCATGAACATGGCGTTAAAAATAAGTACAACATTTCCCTGAAAATGGCGTTACTAATATAAACAATATTTGATAAACACGTAAAGAAGCCAATACAGTACGCACTTGATTCTAAACCCGACATTCAGTACAAATAAATGTTATGACATATAAGTTTGAAAATCGTTTATAGTTTTATATATGATGGACGATAATGAGTTGTCGAAAAATATGATGATGATGTTGATGACGATGATGACGATGATGATGATGATGACGATGATGACGATGATGATGATGATGATGATGATGATGATGATGATGATGATGATGATGATGATGATGATGATGGTGATGACGATGATGACGATGATGATGACGATGATGATGATGGTGTTGATGATGATAATGGTGGTGTTGATGATGATGGTGAGGATGACGACTGTTTTTCGTCTCGCATCAAAATTAATTTTCCACAGGGTCCCATTGTAATGTTTTTGTTCGAGTCATAGAGATAAACTGTATTTATGCTAATTCATTGATCCAATATCTGCAATTTAAGACACAATTAACAAATATTTACCAGGTTGAAATATTTTAAATTTCATTTTAAATTTCATTTTGTCACACCTATAAAATTTAGTATAATTATATTACAAAAATACAACCCCGTGGTGATTAGACCCATGATTTGTAAAATGAGGCAGAATTAGCTAGAAATCTTATATCAATATGAATTATTCCGCGATATTTTCCTAAAATGCTGTATATTTAGTTCCTGGTAAGGATAAAACAATGTATGCAATGGAAAATCCTGTGATTTATTTTTATTTTTTATCTACCTCCAGGCGCGTAGCTGCCTGGGGGGGTGGGTGGGGGCATGCCCCCGGACCCCCCTAGCACAATTATGAATTCACATGAATAGAGGGCTAGCTACGCCCCTGGCCCCTGACCTCATTAATTTGTAGGGCACGAGTATTCAAGGGAGATAATAGTGTTGTGAGACCTTTTGCTGATGGGATGGGTTTCCCCGTATGGTTGCCGAATACAACCACTGCAAACAAACCGTCACATGCAGAGGGGTAGGAGCCACCCCCCCACCCCCTCCCACCCCACACACACCCATTCATATTCATTTTGTCATTTTTTGTTCATGCTCATTCATGTCTTCATCATGGCCCCTGCACTGTTTCAGGCTCAAATCACTAAGAGCAGTGGCAAAAAAACAATAAACGTGGCTCCAGCGTAAATGGAGTGTCTACAATAGAATTTGCAGCAACTCTGCAGTTCAGGGTGAGAAGGTCCTAGGCCCATTCTCCATAGTTTATCTCGATGTACATGGAGGATGAGACTGGCATTTTCAGGTCTGTTAGGCGCCATATAACCTTTCATGTGTTGGTGCGCCTTAAAACCCCAATTCAATTCAGTACTACCAAATGCAAGCTTGTGAAACATGGCCGTAAACCCCTATATAAGGGGAGACACTTGGGAATGTCTGTATCACCTGTTTCTTTACACTGAAGCAAGTAAATCTTCTCATTTTTTTCAAATTATAAATTGCCTTACATAGAGAAAATATTTTAAAATGATTTGCAAGAGAGATAATAGAGGTGCGAGAACTAATACTAATAATAATGACATGTTAGGGCCATGTTACCATCGCACCTACGTCGATGGTCGATGGTAAGATGCGATGGTCGATGGTAAGATTCGATAGTAAGATGCAATGGTCGATGGTAAGATGCGATGGTCGATGGTAAGATGCGATGGACCATCGATCATCGCATCTTACCATCGACCATCGCATTTTACTATCGCATCTTACCATCGACCATCGCATCTTACCATCGCATCTTACCATCGACCATCGCATCTTACCATCGACCATCGACCTAGACATTTTTCTACGGTTATTGTGAGATTTTGATCAGAATGAGAATTGATAAGTCGATGGTCGATGGTCGATGGTAAGATGCGATGATAAGATGCGATGGTCGATGGTAAGATGCGATGGTCGGTGGTAAGATGCCGACCATCGCATCTTCAAGCTGTTAGGGCCATGTTATCATCGCATCTTACCATCGACCATCGCATCTTACCATCGACTACCTAGTCGATGGTAAGATGCGATGGTAACATGGCCCTAACAGGACACCGATTATTGACAGAGGTGTGAGGCCGCAAGTTTACAGTCTAGTGTGACTTATCTGGTCTTGTCTGGTTTTTAGCTCTACTGGCCAAGGCCCAGCAGAGCTTATGGGATGGCGAGTTGTCCGTCGTCCGTCGTTCGTCCGTACGTTAAATTTACCTCGTTAAGACGATAGAGCATTCATTGTTCATCCGATCTTTACCAAATTTTAACAGATTGTTAGCATCAATGAAAGCTCGAACAATTTCGAAAACGCTGTAACAGCAGTGTTATGGCCATTGATTTAGTAAAAATGCATATTTTGCCTAGTTAAGATGATATGGCCTTCTTTTTTCATCCGATCTTTACCAAAATTTACCAGATTGTTAATATCAATGAGCGCTCGAACAGGTTCGAAAACTAACTACATCGAACCAATAACAGCGGACTTATGGCCCTTGATTTAGTTCAACATGCTATATTTTGCCTCGTTAAGACGATAGGGCCTTCATTTTTCATCCGATCTTTATCAAACTTTATAAGATTGTTAATACCAATGAAAGCTCGGCCAATTTCGTAAACCAGACAGATTGGATCATTTACACCAGAGTTATAGCCCTTGATTTTCTGAAATATGCTATAGTTTGCTTCGTTAAGATCATAGGACCTTAAGTATCATCCCATCTTACCAAACTTTACCAGATTGTTACTAATCTCAGACAAGTTCGTAAACCAGCTAGATCGGACCAGTAACAGCGGAGTTAGTTAAACGTGTTATATTTTTCCCCGTTAAGATGATATGGCCTTCATTTTTCATCAGACTTTTACCAAACTTTACCAGATTGTTAATACCAATAACAGCTCGGACAAGTTCGAAAACAAGCGAGATTGGACAATATACAATGGAGTTATGGCCCTTGATTTTCTGAAATATGCTATATTTTTGCCTCATTAAGACGAAAGGGCCGAATTTCAGTGAAACTTTGCAGGGATGATCAGTACCAAGCCTAGTTGTACATATAGTAACCGCGTTCCGGTTGAATTGAATGCTTTTGGCAGAGTTTTGGCCCTTTAAAGTTTTTAATACACAAGCTTTGTACTGACTAGTTCTCCTGAACCCCAGGCCGAATTTAAACGAAACGTTTTAGGGATGATCCGTTGATGATAGGCCTAGTTGTGCATATCATCGCTGTGTTCCAGTTGAGTCATTTTTAACAGAGTTATGGCCCTTTAAAGGTTTTAATATACAAACTTTGTCTGGACTAGCTCTCCTAATATACAAACTTTGCCTGACAAGCTCTCCTAAACCCCTTGCCGGATTTCAACAAAACTTTGCAGGGATGATCAGCACCAAGCCTAGAAAAGCGCATAACTTAGGATACAAATACATTTATGTGGACATAGTACTTTTTTAGTTTCTCTTCATATCCCTTTATATAAAAGCGTTTTTTTCGTTGTTAAATGTATATGCAAGATTATGACACAGTTCATTATTTTGGTAAGTATAACTAAAAATGCAAATACCTCAAGTCGACGTGTGAACAAACAGGTATATATACACTAACACGCCAAATAACTGCAAAATTACATTACAAAACAGTTTATATCTAAACTCTATCCAGGTGTTCTGTTTATATAATAATGTATATGTGCTGATTAAAAGTAAAGATGTATTCACGGGTTCTTAAAATATCCGTGGTTGAATATGCGTAAAATGAATTATGAGTTGGTAATTCTTAATTCGACACTCCATTTTGTGGGTTTTAGGCCTAGTCAGTTTATATTGTGTCTATACAGTTCGGATTCTCAAAATATAGGTAAGTTATATATATATATACTGAACAAAACATCTAACGCACCAGTAGACAATACCTTTAATGTATGAACTTATTATATGCCGACTAGTACCGTTGGAGACAGGTGATTTGAATGATTGTTTTTAAAATTTACAGTCGTTATTGACAAGATATTTGTCTCGTTCAGATCGAAATTTGTTTTGATGTATTGATTGTTATTATTGAGATATTAAAGGTATTGTCTGCTGGCGCGTTAGCTGTTTGGTTCAGTATGTATACTCGTATATATATAAACACGTCATCGTCAATAGGTTTACACACGGTGTACATATGTATGTATCCTTATAATCATTATATGTTCTTTTAAAGGGAGTACATCAGGCTTTTCAAAGGGGTCTAGGAGTCCGACTTAAAATTGACAAATAATGATATTTTCTATTTTAAAGAGCCTAAACATAATGAATGATCCTAAAAATGACCCCTTAGTTACAAGGAAATTCATTCTGTACAGTAATACGTGCTATCCTAGGCTACGCACCAGGGTTAATTTCAGCATTTTATGCCCGATTCCGTCCTAACTATATGGTGTATTCGAAGTTTAAACCTTAACAATATGGTTCGAACATCATATTTTAATGATATAAGTGTTTTATCATGAATTGGAACATTTTTATAATTTAAGATATTTCTAGAAAAATCCTGATGTACTCCCTTTAACAACTAGTGTTAGGAAGACTCGGTTGCCCAATAAGAATCTGGATCAGGAAATCACGGATTCAAGCCTCTCTTTCTGACGCCACTGGGTTACTTATTTTAGCCTCGTTTATCGGAAGGGGGCATAAACTGTGCGACCCGCGTACTTGAGTTTACCGATCACGTTAAAGAACCATAGAAATCGTTTCGATATTCGATATCCTTCCCTTCACTATATGGGTGGGGGTCGATACAACCTAAGCAATGTGTTGATGGGCGCTTAAACAGTTATTGTTTCAACGATCGTAGCTTTGAGAATCGTAGCTCTTATGGTTATAAATATAAATCATATCTCTTCTTGTTATAAAGAATAGCTGTTATGGCTATAAATCGTAGCATTTATGGTTATAAATCATAGTTCTTATGGTTATAAATCATACCTATTATGGTTATAAATCATAGTTCTTATGGTTATAAATCATAGCTCTTCTTGTTATAAATCATAGTTATAATCATGTGGCGTTTATGGTTGTAAATCACAGTATGGTTACAAATCATAACGCTTATGGTTATATATCATAGTTCCTATGGTTATAAATCATAATGCTTATGGTTATATAACATAGTATGGTTATAAATCATGGATATTATTGTTATAAATCATAGCGCGTATGGTTATACAGCATAGTATGGTTACAAATCATACCTCTAAGGATTGTAAATCATAGCTCTTATTGTTATAAATCACAGTATGGTTATAAATAATACCTCTAAGGATTATAAATCATAGCTCTTAAGGTTGTAAATCATAGATAGATATAATGGTTATACATCATAGTCTGGTTATAAATCATAGATCTTATGGTTATAATTATGTTTGGAACGACCCAACTTGTATGATATGAAAACTTTTCATTTAATGATTAAACAAAAACTAATAGATTGTTTTGTTCAACAATCGCAGGATTCAGTGCGTGAATGCGTGCGTACGTGCGTGCGTGTGTGGGCGCGCGTGTGTGTGTGTGTGGTGGTGGGTGGTGGGGGGGGGGGGGGACAAAACATAAAGTTTCCTTCGGTTGAACCCTTTAGAATGTTCTGTACCATTTACATGTCTGTAAAACACGCTTGTGTCTATATGTCTATCATCATGAACTAGAGGGCCAAGAGGGTCCGTGGACGCTCTACTAACTATATAGCATAGCTCTAATATAACTGGATTTCATACAAGTGAAATGCATGATGTCATTAGGACCAAGTGTTAGAATTTAATGCAGAATAGCGCTTATTTGTATCCATTTTTATGGTAACAGCAGCTACTTTGAACGTCTTGTTAGCCTATTTTTAAAACCGTGAAATACATAGACCTCAGCATCATCATTGTGATCTTTGGTCAAACTCATCCAAGCGGTTTAAAAAATATAATCAGTTTACGGTAACGGCGGCCATCTTGGATGGTGGCCATCTTGGATGTCTTGTCGACCTATTTTTTTTTACAAACTTGCAAGCAATAGACCTCAGCATCATCAGGGGCGTACCTGGAGCATTTTGAAATGTACGCCAGATATGAGAAGCGTAGCTGCGAACCGAGCAGCGACGCTGCGAGTGGGGGGTATGTGTGTGAGGGAGTGATACCCCCTCCCGCCGGAGGGGGTGATACACCCCCCGCCGGTGGAGGTTTGGGGGGCCTTCTCCAAGAAAATTTTGAAAATCAGGAGGCAAATGATGTGTTCTCAAGCTATTTTTCAGCGTTAATATGGCATTTTGAACTTTTATTTTTTCACTTTTGCTGACGAATTGTACGCGCCTGATCATCCATGCGAAGTTTGAGCCAAATCTTCCAAGCAGTTTAAAATATTAAAGCTTTTTACGATAATGATTGCCATCTTGAACGGCGGCCATCTTGGATTTGCGTTGACCAAATCTTTACAAACTTGAAATTCATATATTTCAGCATCATCCGTGTAAAGTCTGGTTTAAATCAGTTTAACAGATATAAGCACTTTACGGTACCAGAGGCCATCTTTAATGGGGGTCATCTTGGATGTCGCGTTGACAAAACTTGAAACCGATAGACATCATCATCCTCGTTTTAAAGTTTGGTCATAATTATCCAGGCGGTTTAAAAGATATAAACATTTAACTGTAACGGCGGCCATCTTAAATGACGGCCATTTTGGACGCTTCTTTGACCTAATTTTTACACAAATTTGAAAGACATACACCTCAGAAGCATCAATGTAAAGGTTACATTGCACCATTGCATTTGTGCTTCCGTGGTGTATAGTCATATAGTGCCTAATAAAAAACGTTTCCCTGCCTTACTAGTGATACAAAATGCATACTTTTGATTGCTTTTTGTTATTATTACCTATAATTGAACCAAATGATGTATTGTGAACATTAATTATTGTTTGTTTGAGATATTTAATTATAATTGACATAGACATAAAAGCGAAAGTAGAAATGGGGTAAATCTATCTGTGACGTGTCAAAATAGAACGTGACGTCATTCAACAGCTTGGCTTGTTCTTACATGATACATGACCCCCTGTTTTTATTGCATTTTTATATTGGTGGACTCTCGATCGTTTGATCGATATATGTTTTAAAATTTTCTACGGAGAAAAATGCGCTTTTTTTTATCTCTTGATATACATTCGTCCTATATAAAACAAAGAAGGAAAATCAATGGTGCAATGTAACCTAAAGTTTGGACAAAATCATCATTGGTTTAACAGATATAACATTTTACACTAAGGTGCTAGAATGTTCACAAGGCATTTTTCAGCAACTCAAGGGCCATAACTGTTATGATTCTAATCCGCTCTGGCTTGTTTTTGAATTCGCTTGAATTTTCATAGATATACACTGACAAAGTTTGGTAAGGATCAAATAATAAATGAAGGTGCTAGAGTGTTCACAAGGATGAATTTGGAATTTTTCATAGCGTGTCCGTGGCCGAGTGGTTAACGACGTTGCGTTGTAAAATGTCTCGCCTCTCACCGCTTCGGGTTCGAATCCCACTAGGAAATCGACTTGTAAGTGAGGAAGTGTCGATTCTTACGGATGGCGGAAGGTGTACAGTACTGGTTCTACACAGGAAAAGCGGATGGTCTGCCTCCACCACAAAATATATCGACCGCCATATATAACCTGACATGTATTGAAAATGACTTTAAAAAACCATACAAAAAAAGAGAGGAATATTTCAGCAAAACAACTGTCATAACTCTGGCATTACTAATCTGATCAGACTGTTTTTCAAATTTGTCTGAGATTTCATTGATACAAAGACGCAGACAAAAATTTGTAAATATCAAAAGATAATCGAAGTTTCTAGCGAGTTCACCAGGCAGAATATGGCATTTTCCAACACATTAAGGGCCTTAACTCTAGTTTAACTAATCCGAACTGGCTGTTTATCAAACGTGTACGACCTTTCATTGCTACATAGACACTGACAAAGTTTGGTAAAGACGAAATAATAAATGAAGTTGCTAGAGTGTTCACAAGGCAGACTATGCTAATTTTCAGCAAACAAGAGCCATAACAGTTACTATGGTGTTACTTATCCGAACTGGTTAGTTTTCAAACATGTCCGGGTTTCTCGTGTCAAAAAAATGTTAAATGATACCGCTTTATCTTATGTATGGAACAACTCAGATGGGTTAATTTATTTACTTTTCATCTTTTCGATCAGTTTGTTCAATCATGGTATACTATTGTGAATAACAGTCGATCTCTGTGTACATACAGACTATTTAAGACCACTTTCAATTATGAGTATTATCTAGATAAAATACCACAGAAATTTCGTATTACACTTACTAAGCTAAGACTGTCTTCGCATCAACTGCGGGCTGAAACAGGTCGTTATGGGGTTAACATAATCGACCATGTTTAATTTGTAAATCTGTGGATCTAGAAGACGAATACCACTTTATTTGTATATGTCAAGCATACACTGACATTCGAAGACAATATATTAAATCACGTTACTTTGTTAGACCAAGCGTTTTTAAATATATTGAGCTAATGCAGTCTGTTAGTTTTTCTGTTATCTCAGAACTTTGTATATTTGTATATCAAGCGACAATTATTCGACAAAATATAGTTAATCATCATGAAAATGTACCGTAAATCCCACTTAAGTTAAATACTACACCATCTTTTGCACATCTATATGCTTTAAGGTTCTTCATGGTATTTTAATATGTATATATGTACCTACATACACAATGCATTGTTCTATTTGTGTCAATGTACTTAGTACAACCTCACGTTCAATATCTTTTCCGTAGACATCATGTTTTGCTCATTGCTTTTGTGTCTATGCACATACTTATCATGACTGTCTGTTGTATATAATATTATTCATTGTATCACGTAACAAGAAACATTGTAATGTTTACGTTACTTAATAAAGAATCTTGAATCTGAATCTTTTATTGATACAAAGACACTAGCACAGTTTGGTAAAGATCAAATGATAATTGAAGTTGCTAGAGTGATCACAAGGCAGAAAATGGCATTCATATAGCCAAATAAGGGCCAAAACTATGGCGTTACCTATCCGAACTGGCTGCTTTTCGAACTTGCCTGAGATTTCATTGATACAAAGACATTGACACAGTTTGGTAAAGATCTGGAAATAACAACGACGACGACGACGACGATGATGATGATGGTGCTGGTGGTGGAGATGATGGTGATGATGATTTCTCATCAACAATTAGACCATCATCAACAACAACAACAACAACGTATAGCTGTCTCTGCTGAAAAATATATGAGCAACTCATCTTGCAAAAGCATCGAATAACCAGGGTACCTTTGGTTTTTACCTCCGTTTGTTAAAGAAGCATCGAATAATCAAAAATGGTTGCCATGGTGACCCAAGGTTTACATAGAGTTATATAGGAAAAGGTTAAATATGAAATCTTCTCTGAAACCTTTTGAAGGATTTTGTTGAAACGTTATCACAATGGTTGGCGTATATTAAGTTTGTGTTTTTCGTTTTCTTGCAATAATCAAAATTGCCGCCGTGGCTACCCAAAGTTTATATTGGAAAAGGCTAAATATGACATATTTACCCTGTAGAGCGTCTACAGGCCCTATTGGGCCTCTTGTTTAAAGAAGCAAGCAAGAACATTAACGAAAATAACTGACTATGCATAGCACCGGTTTACGGTAAAGACGGTAGCATGGATAATTTATACCATATGAAAATTTTAATGACCCGAGTACCATACTATTTATGTTATATTAAACACACAAATAAAATAATGCGTTTGCTATACTTTGAGTAGAATATAATTAGCTACAGTGGTAAATTGTTTAAATTTATTCCAACACAATTCTATGAATAGAGGGATGAATGCTAAACCATCATAATTATATTGTTCTTCATTTATATATTATAGAGTGACTTCGATCACGAACCATAGTAGCCGTAGTTTAACTATGGTCAGATCGAACACGCAATGGTTTAACCAGAATGACGTCATCAGTCTACTATAGTTCAACCCACGGCAAGGGGATGGTTGCTCTGGTTCAAACATGGCGGACAAAAATAAACTTTCACAAATTTGAAACTAACTTTGTTGTATCTTCGGCATTTATAGACATTTCACTTGAGTTATAAATGTGTTATTTGTATGTAGTCAGTTACTCGATACATATATACAATTGCAGCAACAATTAACCGTTTTACAGCGAATTATTTGAGAAATTGCGTTGCCGGTGTCAAGGTAAAAAACGTACGGTTCAATTGCACCATGTATAATCGGCATAGTCTAAAACCTGGGATGGAATGGAATCGGAAGGGAATGAGCCTTTGATTCCAATCGCTTTGCATTCCATTCTAAAGTTCCCATTCCATAGTTTAGTCTGTGGCACATGTACTGAGTATAGGATAAAATATGGAATGAAACTGGACGAAAATTGGAATGAAAAAAAAAGTGAAATATGCTTATTTTACCATATAAGACTATCAGGAAAGCATGGGAACACAATGTCATATATCTGACATGTTCTAACCTATTGGTATTATAACCTCTAACCACACACACACAGACTGGCACACGCAGACTATCACAAACACACACGCGCGCGCACACACACACACAAACATTGACATAAGTATGTACATGGCAGACACATGTACGCAAACTAACAAAGACATAATATCATAGCATTGTAGTGTAGTAGGACTCGATTGGGGTGTATGGAAATCGATATGTTTGTAAGCGCGTTACTACTGTCTCGTCGCAGAGCGATAGCTGTAGGTATCGCTTCACATGCAATCGTTCTGAGTTCAAACTCCGCTGAGTGTACTAGTTTTTCCTCGTCCGTTTACAGTAGTATGGTAGGTGGAATTGCCTTTGATGAATGCATAGCATTAAATCTTTTAATTCCATACAGACAAAGGCGGAGCTTTACCATACTATAACGTCCGATAAATTAATGGAAGTTAGAGTAAGGACAGCATCATACTACACTTTACTACATAAAAATAAATAGAGTCTGTCACAGCTTGTTAGTGCCTAAGGAAGTTCTTTTTCTATGTTTAGCGTCATTGGGCTGGTAAGTTTTTGAATGTCTGGGCCAAAAAAACAAAACATTTTTGACATTCATATGGAAACCATCGGAAACGTAGTTCCACGTCGACGACAATGCAAAACAATTTATAAAATGACTAGGGAAATGAACAACTTGATCAACTACATCAATTCCTTATAGGAATAAACAAAATTCTTACTACATGAGAATCATTATAACTTGTTTTGTTGTTTGAATATGGTTTCCGTTGAAAAACGTCGAAATAATGATGAAACTGTTTTTTACGATGGCCCGTTTGGCTCATATTCACTTCACCTCTATCTCTTGACTTCCGAATTCCGCATTTATAAGTAGGTAGTAAGTAAGTAGTACGAGTAAAAGACTATACTACTCCTACTACTTCTACTATATCTACTACTACTACTACTACTACTACTACTACTACCACAACCACAATAATAATAATAATAATAATAATAATAATAATAATAATAATAATAGTATTAATAATAATGTATGCGCTTTGCGAAATAACAGTGTTAAAGATGCAGTTACTTCTCACATTTTATATTTAATAATCGTGTAATATAAAGATGCACGAATATTGCCAGTGACCACGAATGTTGTATTTTTTATAATCTAAAATCCATAACCTTAAATTAAATTCTATATATAGAGGATCTTACTTACTTTCATTATCGAATTTGTTAAACGAGTTGGCAAAATGATATATTGCGAGGCTCTTGCCGAGCATAATATCATTTTTGCTAACGAGTTTTTAATAAATTCAATCATGAATGAGAACGAATGTTAGATTCTATTTATCACATAACACACATATCGACTTTTATTGCCTTTTGCTTGTCCGAAACCGACATAAACCGTGGGAACTGGATCATAGTCATTATCAATATTTTTTGACAGCGCATACTAGGTTTATTTGCATGCTTATATAACTAGTAGTATTTCGAAAATATGGAATGGTATTATTCCACTCACACACCGTAAGTTATGTGATAAAATCTGAATATCCCTGTTGATCCTTTGTAAACGTATATACTATTATATTCCTTAAATATACACAAACTCCAACTTGAGTATCTGTTGATCCTTGGCACACTATAAACTTCAATATAAAATATATGATTGTCAAAAATACACTTACTATTGATGCAAACATGAAAAAACGTCCTTTTTTGTGTGTGTTGTCTTTTTCATTGTCTATTAGGCGATGACATTACCGTCTCCAGGCACGTACCTGTGTCCAAATTTGAGTTACGTACCTCCGCTAGGTGGGTTTGTGGGCATGCTCCCCCGTGATTTTTTTTTATTACATAGCAATTTTAAGCTTATTTTGACTGCTATTTTAATACACATTGAAATCAGAAGACAAAATTAAATCAGGTACGGCATATGGAACTTTAATACAACTCACCCCTCCAACCCCATCCCCTTCAGTTTTTATTACGTTTTTCGCATTTTTTTCCGGATTTTTATTTTTTTGGACATTGACAAATAATTGCACGTACGCACGTGATTACGTGCTTAAGCCCAGCAACGCGCCTGCTCTCTTAAAATATAGTTGGTACGAATAAACTGTAATCTTATATCCGAAAGTTGATACGCGGATCCAGGATTTGACCTCGAGGGGGGGTGGGGGATATCCGAAAGTTGATACGCGGATCTAGGATTTGACCTCGAGGGGGGGGGGGGGGGGGGGGGGGAAGTTTTCACAATAACAAGAAAACTACAACACACGTTTCTTTTTAAAAAAAAAAATCAGGATAGTGTATCTAGGGGTGTCCAGGGGGAGGTCCAAACTTTACAAACCTTAATATTTTATGTAATTTATAAAATCTCAGTCCGGCCCTTCGCACGGGCTTCCCACTGGATCCGCTAGTGATCCACTCTGAATTTATACTCCAACCTGGATCTGCTAGTGATATACACCACCCACACACATAACAATAAAATATTTCTTTACTTCTGAATTCCGAATTCGGCATTCCGCACTCCTGATTCCGAATTCCGAATACAATAATAATGTTCTTTTTTTTCATGTTTGCACTTATACTAAATAAGAGTATTTTTGAGAATCTTATATTTTATACTGAAGTTTATAGTGTGTCTACAAAGGATTAACAGATACTAACCCCATGTGGTTACCGGGTAGAATACAACCACTGCAAATCCCGCTAGAGGCAGAGGGGTAGGAACCCTCTTCATGTTCATTTTGTCATTTTTTATTATGCTCATTCAAGGTCTTCATCATGACACCGCGTATGCAAACGTAGAAACGTGGCTCCATCGTAAATGGAGTGTTTACTATATAATTTGCACCAACTCTGCAGTTCTGCAGATTAGAAGGTTCGAGGGCCATTTTCCATGTTTTATCTTAATGTAAATTGGGATGAGCCTGGCATGTTCATCCCTGTTAGGCGCCATATAACCTTTCATGTGTTGGTGCGCCCTAAAAAACCAATTCAGTTAACAGATACTCGAGTAAGAGTTTGTGTATATTTATAGGGTATAATAGTAGGAGTTTGTGTTTATTTATAAGGTATAATAGCATATACGTTTATGGTGTATTTATACAAAGGATACACGGATACTCATGTTATAGGGAATTTAATTTAAAATATGTGGTTTATATAAAAATACAACAATCGTGGTCACTGGCAATATTCATAGACTTTTATATTACATGATTATTAAATACAAAATGTTAGAAGTAATTGCATCTTTAACAGGAACACTGTGATTTCACAACACACACACACACAATAGTCATGCACATGCACGCATGAATTATTATTATTATTATGATCTAACTCTAGCAAACAATAAACAATAGCTCTTTTTCTTATCATTTTGACAGGTCATTTATGCCTATAAACTATATTATTATTATTATTATCTTACTACCTAATTCCGAAAGCAGAATTCGGAATGCGGAATTCGGAACTGGGAATGCGGAACTGGGAATGCGGAATGCGGGAGTCAAGAATTAGAAGTGAAATAAATGTGAGCCAAATGGGCCATCGTAGTTTTTTTCCTCTCGACTTTTCGTTTCTTTTTTCTTGCCCGGTAGCTAAATTTCGAGAAAGAAACGTTGTTTTTCTCAGTATATTTGTTTTAAAGTATGAATGCATCAGCCAGAGGAGAAATGTTTATTTACAGTATAATTTGTATTTGTTATGCAGGATGACTATTTCAACCAGAGGAGAAATGTTTGTTTTCATTAGATGTGTTATGTAGGATGACCCGCTAAAGATAGAAAAAACTCGGTATGGCCTTATTTAAAAACCTCGATGGGCTTAGCCCATCTCGGTGTTGTATGAAAGTCAGTTGGTAACCAACTCGCTGAGACTAGACTCTATATATTACATATTTGTTCATGGTGCCTGTATTCAATTGGTAACCAACTCGCTGAGACTAGACTCTATATATCGTATATTTGTTCATGTGCCTGTATTTATTCTAGTTTTAGTTGTTAATTTTGGATTGACATCTATATGATAAAGAAAACACATTCCAGGTTTTACACTATGCCGCCTGAAACTATGGTTTAACTAGAGTAAGTTCGCATTACTCCGTTACTAGACATGCGCAGATCAACGACCATAGTTAAACTATAGTTAGTGATCGAAGTCCCTCACAGTGATGCCTCTGGGAGAGATTGGGGTCAAAGGTCAATATTATGTTTGCATGTCCTTTTTACTTTCACTTTTCAAATGATAGGGTCATAACATCTTATCTAAAACCATTAAAATCATATGATGAGCTGCATTTCCAAATATTAATAACATTTCCAGAATTCAGTAAAAAATAAACAACAACCGCAGACTGCACTAACAAAAGATTAAAGATTAGCACTCTTTAAAGGGACACTATCCGTAAGCAAAGTATACTGAATATAAGCAAAACTGTCTGGGATTTCCCCCCAATGAAATCATGCAATCTCTACCCAGAGTACACTCTGCGTGGAGATTGGAAAACACGGAGCATAGACCCAAATACATATAGTAATATAATCGTTAATTTGAAGGGAATTTTGTTTTTTATTTATTGTTTGTAAACATAACTGGGACCGCATTATTTCTGCTTTCATTCACAGAAATATTAACATATTTGTTGTTAGATCTGTGTTTCATTTGAGCATATGCAGGTAAACTACTAGCGGCGGTACGATTGACCTCGGAAAGCAAAAGGCCGCGTTAATATGACAAAGGTTTTAATAAATGTGTTGCACAGAAGTCGAGCGTGTGTTACTATAAATAGATTTTAATTTATATTGCTTGGGGTTCATTACACTTCATGTTACACTTTCTGTCTTTCTTCTTTTTTGTTTTGTTTTACTTTAAAAATCTTTATTGGGGACATATGAAACCACGACACAGAGATATGGCTTAGGTTATCACAAGTTCAGTGATATCTTTAACGTGCACGGGGTATGGCTCTCCCTGTAATGGGATCGGCGGCTTAACACTCCACTTGAAAGAATGCATAGTTTCAAAATACCTCGTATGTGTTGATAATGTTACATGTATAAACGGGGTAAAATTCCCCCGAAGTCATGTTCATTGTGTCATTTTTGCCATGTTCATTAACATTCTCAATCGTCATCCCTGTATTGTTTCATGTGCTGCTTGAGTGGTGGCAGAAAACAATGATCGTGGCTCCAGTGAAAGATGGGGTGTTTACAATAGCATTTGCAGCAACTGTAGTTCTGCAGATCAGCTCTGCAGTTCTGCAGATGAGAAGGTTCTATGCCCATTCTGCATATGTTTTGTCTAGAAGTAAATGGAGAGCGGACAAGTTCATTTCTGTTGGGGCCATATAACCTTTTTGTGGTATCGTGCCGTTAAATTCCAATTCGGCTAAACTCCGACTTCATCCATTAAACTTTTTTTAAATTGTTTACGGTTAATTATTTACTTCTAACTTCGTGCCTTTGATGGGGCGTTAACTGCGCGGTCCCGTGTATCCATCCGAGCACATTAAAGAACCATAGGAATAAATTCGTTAGGAAGTGTAGGCTGGTTCCCGGATTCCTTATCAGCATTGCCTCTCTATGGGCGGCCCTAGATTATGTTGATGAGCCGTTAAAAACATTCAATTCAACCCCCCCCCCCCCCCCACCACCCCCACCCCCACCCCACACACATTCCAATTCGACCCTCCTTGGTGATTTGCATTTCGTAAAAAGTAATATTTACATACATGCAGTCAAACAAATTGTTTTAATTTCAAAAGTTAGTGTTAAAATCATGTAAAATGATGTAAAACTCCAATCAAATCAAATCAAATGAATCGTCTCCGAGGCCGAATGACTAACGACGTTGCGTTGTAAACCTTCACCTCTCACCGCTGCGGGTTCGAATCCCACTTGGAGCTTGACTTGTAAGTGAGGAAGTGTCGATTCTTACGGATGGCGGGAGGTGTACAGTACTGGTTTTACGCAGGAAAAGTGGGTGGTCTGCCTCCACCACAAAAAATCGACCGTCATATATAACCTTATATGTGTTGAAAATTACGTAAAACAGCATACAAACAAAACAAGCAAACTTTTTTAAACGCAGTCGTCATATGGCCCCATGTAATAAATGAGTGAGTGAGTGAGTGAGTGAGTGAGTGAGTGTCAGTCAGTCAGTCAGTCAGTCAGTCAGTCAGTCAGTCAGTCAGTCAGTCAGTCAGTCAGTCAGTCAGTCAGTCAGTCAGTGAATAATTAATGGTGTTTGAAGGCCCCATGTAATGAATGAGTGAGTGAGTGAGTGAGTGAGTGAGTGAGTGAGTGAGTGAGTGAGTGAGTGAGTGAGTGAGTGTCAGTCAGTCAGTCAGTCAGTCAGTCAGTCAGTCAGTCAGTCAGTGAATAATTAATGGTGTTTTAAGGCCCCATGTAATGAGTGAGTGAGTGAGTGAGTGAGTGAGTGAGTTGAGTGAGTGAGTGAGTGAGTGAGTGAGTGAGTGAGTGAGTGAGTGAGTGAGTGAGTGAGTGAGTGAGTGAGTGAGTCAGTCAGTGAGTGAGTGAGTGAGTGAGTGAGTGAGTGAGTCAGTCAGTCAGTCAGTCAGTCAGTCAGTCAGTCAGTTAGTCAGTCAGTCAGTCAGTGAATAATTAATGGTGTTTTAAGGCCCCATGTAATGAGTGAATGCATTAATTAATTAATTAACACATAAGTGGGTCATACTGTGCGCAAAACCCATGGAAGCAAAGAAAAAGAAGTAAATATAAAGAAATGACATTCGTGTCAATAACAAAAGATGTATTTATAGTAACACGTGTTAGTTGCAACAAACAAAACATTCACGCAAAATATTTGTCAAGATAACGCTAACTTTTGATACGAACGGTCAACCGTGCTGCCTCTAGGATTTTCACTGTACGGTCTTCCTTAACATCACTTACCCGTATCTGCGCTCTTCTATAATTACCAACGAGTGTCGGCTTGGAGTTCAAACCCACAAAGTGTTCCCTTGTTTGTGCCGCTATTGAATTCCGTCAAAACGTTTTGCTTCTATTTAGTAAATATTTAATAATGTTACAAGCTAACAATTACGGAAATTGTCCCTTTAAGGAGGTTGGCTGGGAAAGGATGTAGTGATGAGATTTGTTTTAAACTCATATTTAACGCTTCTTTGGTATAATTTAGATTCAAAATTATCACAAAAAGGCTAAGTCACCACACTTTTTTCCCCACCAGACGTCATTGAAGAAGGCACATATTTCTAACTTCAAAATTTCACTAAAAAGAGGAAAAATATAGTCATTGAACATGTTCACAATTGTTTTCATTACACTACGTTTATTGAAAAACAACAATTAATTTTTGATTGCATATAAACATATCTTTCAAATCATACAAAAACAGTTGTAATCCTCATATATGGACCGTACCCGACCCACTTTTGATTTTACCGAAAAATTAATTCAAGATAAAAAATTATGTTCTAATGATCAACTTTTTTTAAAACTTGTATATGTCAAGGTCCTATGACATTTCTTTTAAAACAAGTAAAAAAATATATAGGTCACCAGGCTTCTAATGAATTTTTATTAAAAATTCTTTAAATTACAACCATTTTGGAGTTATTTTGACATTTTCAATGTAAAATACTGTACACACAATATTGACATGGAGACTGAAAATAAAATTAGCTCAGTATCTACTTTTATATATGTATTCCACTACTGAAAAACTAAAATCTGATTTATTCTATAGCAAAAGTATAAATTCTACTCAGAGCTACCATGCCCCCTATTTTGTTGACAACACAAAATTATCACAAATGACGAAAAAAATATGAAACAAAAAAAATTGCTTAAAATTTGGTATGTTACCATCTTAAATCCTGCATTATATCCATATCTTCTAGAATGGAAAAAATTAAACAATTCTGTTGTCAAATAAAACTATGAATTAAAAAATAAAATGTTTAGACTTGAAGATGTCAAAACTTGCCCAGCCAACATCCTTAATAGTGAACTTCTGGCGAGCACATCCGGTTGATGCACACAGTATTAAATTCGACCCAGACCAGAGGTTATGCGCATCTTTTGATTAATGACTTTATCACTACATTCATCACACTGAATGGACTGAGCGTAATCAATCAAACATAGGTTCCGACGAGGGATCGCGCGTACACAGTTTATTGCATTTACTTGTTTACAAGGTATGCACGCTGGTTGTTACAACATTTTTTACGACCCTTGCAAAACATGCAATGTTATTAGAAAGAACAGCGCGCATCCTGGTACCGGCGTATGGAGTGAAATAAACAATGTAGAATTAATGAAGTATTTCCCTTCATTTATGATTAGCCGCTATCTCTGGTTGTCACAGAATTATGTGTTTTGCCGAAAAGTCTTCATATAACTTTAATTTTTATTCTTGTACATTTCATATCTTAAATTAGCATTGCTATTTTAAAAGACAGTTTTGCCAGTAAATACGCAGAAGAGAGCGGTTATTTATAAAATACAGGCATTTTCCGCTTATTTTTTCTTCTGAAGAGCTGTTATTTATATCGAACAGTTTATCTAGAAACGAAAGTAAAATCACATGACGTTTGAAGCCTATAAAAGTCACACAGGAAACTAGAATTTTCATACTGTATCAGAGATCTTATATCGGAAAGAAGTTGACGTAAAACAGGTACATATAGATCTAGTTTTATATTATCAAAACTACTTTAAAACAAAACTACTTTGAAACATAGTTTAATATCTGCTTATGTAATTTAAACTTATCAATCGTAAACAACTATTTGTTTATATAAAACACATTTTATTGCGTT
>JAWPHD010016898.1:0-47383 GCA_037043455.1 Cyrtodaria siliqua
GTAATGAAGTAGTGGACCCGGTACAGAAGTAGTGGACCCCGTAATTAAGTAGTGGACCCTATACAGAAGTAGTGGACCCGGTACAGAAGTAGTGGACCCCGTAATGAAGTAGTTGGACCCCGTAATGAAGTAGTGGACCCGTACAGAAGTAGTGGACCCCGTAATGAAGTAGTGGACCCTGTACAGAAGTAGTGGACCCGGTACAGAAGTAGTGGACCCCGTAATGAAGTAGTGGACCCTGTACAGAAGTAGTGGACTCAGGTACAGAAGTAGTGGACCCGGTACAGAAGTAGTAGATCCGGTACTGAAGTAGTAGACCCTGTACAGAAGTAGTGGACTCGGTACAGAAGTAGTTGACCGGTACTGAAGTAGTTGACCCGGTACTGAAGTAGTAGACCCTGTACAGAAGTAGTGGACCCGGTACAGAAGTAGTTGACCCGGTACTGAAGTAGTAGACCCTGTACAGAAGTAGTGGACTCGGTACAGAAGTAGTAGATCCGGTACAGAAGTAGTGGACCCGGTACAGAAGTAGTGCTATAAAAAAAATAGTTTTGTCAACTAATATTAAAGATTAAAAGGTAAAAGAATAAAGTTGTGATTAAATGTTATTCGTAGTTGAGACTTAAGTAAAATAATGCTGAAGTCTTTGGGCTGAAAATTATTGCATCTTACATTATTTCTTATAAACATCTAAGCAATAAATCGAATCTGCTATTTATTTCTCTTTTATTATATTAATTTAGCACATAACATGGCTTCTGAGAGTGGCAATAAAGCCACGACTTATTTCTCGTAATACACTGCGGTTATGAAGCAGCGGTTATGAAGCGGTTATGAAGCCTGCGCATCACAAGTAACAGTCAAAATACTAAATTAAAAAGCAGACACCATACCCTAACTTATTATTGTCGTTACGCTAAGCTAAACTAGTCATTTCTTCTTTCGATATTACATGTACTCCTAACCACGCCACCTGCTAATTCTGTTATATCTGGGAATGTACAGTACGGCTTTTACACCTAATCCAACGATTTTCAAGAAACCACTTTAAAGCCAATTGTCATGGAATTTTCCGGACATGTTAAGGCATTAAAAAGGGGTCGAACTATGGATTTATAGTTTGGATAAACTGATTTATATAGAAAACCAGGATCCACGCAGAGTTTTCGTTCCTTGCACTCACATATATCTCTGCTAACTACTAATTTACAAGATGTTTGTAAAACCTGTTAAATTGGAATATTTTGCCTGAAACTCATTTTATTTCTTAGGTAAATATAATTTTCAGAATATCTGCAAATTGGATATTGTAAGATTTGAGATAATGCATGAAAACAATTTAATTTTAATCGGGACTATTTTACTACACAAATAATACGTACTTAGTTCTCCTAAATCGATACGCATCATATGTAAACATTTCAAACAAAAGTTCGATAGCAGAAAATTACTAAACAAATTTAACTCATAGAAAAATTAATTTGAAATTATTGTATATATGTCTTTATTTTATTGCATATATGTCTTTATTTTATCTTTACGGATCACGCAAAAGGAATTATTATAAGCATCGTCATAACCTTTTTGAATTATCACGTGACGTAACCGTTTCGCTTTACTTTGTTTGAAGTTGATAGTGTCAATGTAATGACTCTAGGTGGAGATTGAAGAAAACCATTCAATTTCTTATTTTGACAGTGCATTTTATAGCTCCAATAATTCTGTACCGGATGCGTTTAGCAGGCGTACATTAAGAGGAAGTGATTTTTCAAAAGTAAGGATTATAATAAATTAGGGTATGGAGTTTGAGACTGCACACTTTCAATAGCAACGAATCCAACTTGACCATCGATGCTATGCCTACTGGCAATATTCTCAATTATACAACGGCCAGAAGGAAATGGCCACTTATATGAGTCTGCTGTAGTGTGAATTGAGATGTAAGATAGTGCGATTGACTCTAACCGCCATATGAAACAAACTAGTAAACCAAAGGGCATGTTCCCTGATCTCATAAAATATTGCTATACCTTATACTGTTCTTACAGGGACAACATCATACAGGGTTATCAAGCTCAGAAGAAGGAGACGAAGACGAAAATTATCTCAGCACCTCGTCCATTTAAAACTTTGTATAGTATATATACTGGCGGTCAATGAAAACGCACCAGTAGATTATATAGGTGTTAACAGTTATTGCTTAAGTCATTTATGATAATCCTTACATATTTTAAAATTGAAGGATATTAATTAACAACTGCAAACACTGATTGTCTCAGAATTCATAAACATGGTGTATAGTGTACAATTAAAGTCACCTGGGTAGAACACCCACGTCATGTTATTTCAACAAGAAAACGTCACTTGTAACTCTAGCTAAGTATGGCCGGGCGTTATCTTGTTGGAATAACCTAAAATCGGGATGATTTCCTAGGAACGGTCAAACGGTTGGCTATAACCGGTATTAAAATCTGTAACTATTGTTTTCTACTCATGTGACTTTAATTGAACACTTTACACCATGTTTAGGATTCTTAGACCATTAGTGTGTGCATTTGTTAACTCAGCTGCCAATGGCAGCTGACCCTTATATGGGTTTTATATCTGTCTATGGTTAAAGACCCAACATCCGATCAGACCTTCGGATGTAAATTAACTCTGCTGTGTGTGTGTATTATCAGTGAGTGGCAATACAGTGTTAGCTAAAAATAGATTGGGACTGCAGCAGACGACAGAAAACACATTGTTGACCTGTTGATTGTTAGTAATTCCCATGAGTTTTAAACAGATACGACATAATTTTCTCTTCCAAGTAATTAAATACATGTAGACTTGTATGTCTCATACACTAAACATGTACACAATAACTGTATTTATGATATTCATTAGTTTTATTATTCTAAAACACATAATTCAGCCAAATTGATCTGTTTTTCTTTTGAGCACTTTTATTTTATTTTTTTCCTTGACAAATTGTCATCCATTAGTATATGTTTAATAAATGTGTAATCTGTATACAGCAACACTTATCCACAAATACCAGACATAATGAGTATATATATGTCAACATCTTTGATAAGGTTGCATTGTATGGATCATATTCTACTGGCCCAATTAGCCTGTATCATAATTGGACAATTCCATTACAAGTAAGGTAGAGGATCCATTTCTGCATTTGTATTTTCCCATTTGTTTTATTCATTTCTCATCAAACATTCTAAACACACATATGCGTAATCTAATTACTCGCAAGTCATCTCTAAATATGTTTATTTTATGTTATTTAAATGCTCAAAATGATAAAAGAAATAGTTGATCAACCTATATAAATTGAACTCCACCATACTGATCTTGGCGGCATTTTAATAAAATGCGGTGAAGTGATATGTTTTAGAAGTTGATGAAAACGTGTTATATTTTTTATTTTGTGTGTGATGGATACATCCAAAACATTATTAGTAATCGAAGAGCAAAAACTTACAGCTGAAGCTCTTTAATTTCAACCGTTACAATTGGAATTTTATTGAAATAAAAAAATCACCAGAAGAAAAACAAAATAATGACAATGTGCAACATGAGCTACCAATTAATTCAATTGAAGAAAGCAGGAACATGATGCTCAAGTTTTATCAATTAACGATGTTACAGAAACAGATTTGATGACAAATGTTGATGTTTCTTTTGTACCATTGCTTTTGTCCTCCATGTAATCATTTGTGATTACACATGAACAATCATGGCTTGGAAGTGGGTCAAGACCACATGCCAAAAATAGATATTAAAGAAGGGTGACAGAAGAAATGCTCGGCGCAAAACTGAGTATCTTGTTAGAAAGGCTAGATTAATGAAAAGGGACCACGTAGATGAGAGTGTTGTTAGAATTCTAAGAGAGATAATGACAGAATGTGTATTCAACTTAGTAAGGTCTCGCTATCCTAACCTACCAGGCGAGCCGTATACCGGTCTTTGTTGGTAATACAACACAATTGTGATATAATTTTAATATATGTACTGTTGCACAGATCAATCAAAAAAAGGATATGTGTATACATCAGTATTTGAGCAACAAAACACAAACAGTATAATACTAACATTTTAAAAATGATGCAAACTTCGATTGGTGAAAACATTAATAAGTGTTTAAAAAATGGATATAAAATGCTGCAACACAAATGTACATGTATTTGGAGAATTTCACAAATTAAAAACATCCAAAGTAAGTGCTAAGCATGTTTATTATACACATTTTACTAACCTATACAGCAATAGCATACTACCATGTGTTTCTTGCTCATTTGTTTACAAACAATGGAGTCACATGATCTCATGAATACTTAGCTCCTCCCATGAATTTGAAATTTGAAATTTTGATGATTTTATTTAATTATGGAAATCAGAAAGAACCATATAACACTATTTTCATAATAATGAAAGAAAATCAATTAAACTTCAAGCATATATTTTTTTAAAAGATAACTATAACTGTTTTTTATGATTTTTTGAAGAAAAAGTGTCCCTGACATGAAACATGTTCAAATATACAAGAAACCACCCCCAGCCATTACCTCCCTTATATACCCCAGTTGGGTCTTTAACAGACTGCGACTAATGTAAGTGGCGATACGCATGCTTTAAAACTTGAATTCCAAGAGAACTCGTCTGAAAAACGTGAATGGTATAAACACATATTTTGTAATGTTGAAATGTTACCATTTCACTTGCTGAAATGACGTTTTCGTAAGCCATCTACTGTAATGTAATCATTATTATTATATGTATATTAGCGACAAAACATGCACAAGCCTCTATAGCGCAGTTGATTGAGACTTCGTGCTAGTGCCGAGGAAGGTAAGGTTCAAGCCTGCTGATTTCCTTTTTTTTTTTTAAGTTTTCATTATTAAGGTTTTCATTATTGCCTAGGGTAAGGCAGCAACAGTTTCTTACATTTTTCACTTTGATAACGCAATCTTATAATTACACATGGTAACAGTGAACAGTTTATATGTGTTGTAATGCACACGCTAATGCACACGTATCCCTTACATGTGAACAATTGTATTTCTGTGCTGATGTGTACTTCTAGCATGTCGTGTTACAATGGTGAATTGTAATGAATATGTAAGGCATGTCAAAGTATTTGAACAGAAAGAAGCGAGGTCTCCCACATTGATTTAAAATGCTTGGTAGGAAGAACTGATGGAAAAAATCGGGAAGAATGTAAGAAAACACGGTCGTGGCGTGTTAATGTCTCCTTGACAATATTTTTGTTTTCAATATTGTGTTAACACCCGTGACTTGATATATTATTATGTTAACTTCTTGTCTCTCGGCAGCTATTTTACCTTGCGTAAAACCTTGCTTGTTAATATCCGCAATTATTTCCAAATATGCATTCGGTGGTGGGTGGCATATAAATACTATACCCTTTTATTAAATAATCTTGTATGGCCCATTTTTAAAAAAGTGAGTTATAATGATCTGATAATGTTTCTACAATTCTTAATGATATATGGAAAACAGAAAATGCGTTATGGTTAATGTGAAGTTTCTGCCAGAAGTGAGCACACTTAAGTATATTTGTACATTCTGCAGAATGATCATTAGTTGATCCTGTTTCAAGATTGTGCCAGATAAACAATTACTAGTTTCCAAGATGACATTCTTTACTTACTGAAAATAGAAAATTGCTCATTTCCATAACCACTGAGTCCATTTGGAAGTTTGTGGAAAAATGATCCTTGGGTGGCGACCATTCAGAATTGGCTTTGTTTTCACACTGAACGATTTGACATATAGTCTGAGCATGCTTGTAATATTGCAGTTTTGCAATTTGTTTTACGCTATGTTTTCATAAACATTTACATTTTGCACTGCTTTTGTGAAAAATACTCTTCTATATATAATTTTCCTTTAATATATACCATTTATTGAATTCACAGTATCCTAGTGATCCGGCACCTTTCATTGTCAGTCTTAGTATAGCGCGTGTGTGTGTTTGAATACTTAAATGTGATCCCACTCATATGCGCAATAATTGTATATATGCGTGTATATGTTAATTGTGCCCCCATAAGACATTAAGCGTTATGATGTAGAGCTACAGTATATCAGCGTGTGATTTCTGTGTCTCTCATCATAGCTAGGCGCCCTGTCGTAGTTCGTCAGAAGGTTATCTGTCCTTGGTTGTTTGCAAATATTTCTTCCTATATATATACATTATTTCTTAACATATTTAAATATATTTTAATTGGCTTCTTTATTTGTTCTTGTATTGAATACACAAACATTTAGAACCGGCGAATATTAATCACTTTAAAGTGTACATGCAAATCAACATTTTTTGTATTTATTTAACTCTTCGTGATTAAGTCAAATTAAAGAACCATTGGGTTACCATTTACCTTATTTTTCACTGAAATTGCTGATTGCTGCACATGTACTTGAAAAAAAATAGCTGACACTTGTATTTGAAAACTTATAAAGATATGAACATCAAATTCAGAACTATGCTTGCTTTATAGAGTGTGTCTAATAAATATATAAAAAATAAAATGAATTCATCTTTAATTATATTCCAAATTATATTTGAAGATTCCTTTTTGTCTAAACAAAGCGTACATTAACCCTTAAACGTATTTTACCCTATGTCTCATTACACATTGTTTCCCGTCCTAATAATGTTTTCGTTAGAGCGTCTTCTTCGCAAAGGTCGACACTCCGATTCTGAGCAAGGCTATAACAACGATTTTTAAAAATGTTACATATTACGTTCTTGCTCGGCACTCGGTATTACCATGACTGTCCACAGGCCCTTTTGGGCCTCTTGTTTGTTCCATGGCTCCATGTAGTTTTATTTACACTGTCTTGTCTATTTGGGCGCTGAAGACAGAATAATAGCGAGGATTGTGCGCATATAAAATTGATTCAAGATAACCAGAAGGCCTTATTGCCTACTGACCGTTCCAAGTCGTAAAACCTGTATTCACCCCCCTTTCTGTTGTTTTTTTGTCTCCTTCATTGTATTTTCAAGTCCTTGCTTGCAGTACAGTGCGGAACTACGATGCCATTGCGTTCGGACGCTGTGGTTTCTATAGGACCCTATATTTTTACCATATTCCTGGTCTACTCGGTGTCAGTGTAATGTTTCTGAGTGATATGCATTTAGCCTCTGCACTGTCATCAATATAAAAAAGGTATACTAAATCCTATAACAACGAACCAACGTGGCCATCATGCCATCTAATACATTTAAGCATGGTTGTCTTTTGTAAAACCACTTTCTTTTTCCTTAAAGTATTTGGTGTTTGTGATGTCGTTTGCATTTTTTATTACTTTTGTCTTCTCGTTTGTCTGTTTGCGTGTTTTTTTGTGTTTTGTGGTTGACTATCGTCCTTGAATGCTGCTTTCCCTGTCCGATATTTTTAGCCTTCTTTAAGATTCGAACACCAAACTATGAATTGTTGAAAGTTATTACAAATTGCGTCACTCTGACATGTTTAATCGACGCAACTTGTAATACATTTTTTAAAGTTCATTCTTCCGACCAATTTTACCTTAGATGTATATATAGAAACTATATCCATATTTCTAATAATTCAACCAAACTACGCGAATGTTCTCAAAAACCATAGAAACCTGAGAGAAAGTAGATGTATGGCTAAAAACAACATTTTAATCCGCATATGATGGTATTACTCCTAGATTCATAAATCTACAAATAAAAAAGATTTTATCTGTTTTCCGGAATATTTTTAGCCGAATTGGTTACCATTTGCAGTGTAAACTATCATTTGTGCTTACGTCACAACTTTTGTTACCCGACCGTGGAGGCGGGTTCAGGTGTATGTTAATTATTTTTTATCATAATAAATGGTACTAAATAAGAGATATTTTTTCTGGAATTAAGATGTTACCTGTTTACAGGTACGATAAATTATATGGTGCCTTATGTTAAATTTGATCACCTTAATAACAGAATTCGTCATAAGTTGCTGCACATGAAAATAAGCAAAGACGCGCCTACAAAGCGACATGGGATTTAGGCATTTACACTATCACTGCACAAACATATCATATGTAGAAAGCAATTTATATCACGAACACCTACCCTACTGTTTAACCAGATATGTGGACTTGTCGCGCTCTTTCTGCTTAATGATTTTCTAAAAATATACACCTTAATCACGCCATAAAGGACGTACATCACGATAAATAGAGTTTTCTGTTTTAAATTGTAAAAAATAAACTAAATGGTCCATTAGCTACAAAATAAATTACACTGAACAAATATAAAACTAGAACTATCACTGAAGCGGATGAATACCCCCGCTGTTTTGCTGTAGCCGATGATGGGAACAATCAAGAAGAATAAATGTCTAAAATATCTGTTAATTGCTTAATGTGAAAGAAATTCTAATCAAAACAAATGTCCATAATTCTGTAAAAAAAGGTTTGCAGACCATTAATGCAGACACATCATATCATCACTTGTGAGCTGTATGTTAGGTGTAATAACAATCCATGAACAGTGTTAAAGTGAAAGCCACATGAAGTTCATTATGGAGTGAACAACTCTAAGTCAAATAAAGGGTCGTGATTCGGTAATAAATTAGGCATCAACAATTTGTGATGTAGAACGTCTCACACCACAATTAATTTTCCATAGGGTCCCAAGTTTATGTTTTTGTTCGTGGCATAGAGATAAACAAACATTCACAACATCTATTTAGGCTTAAATTTTTCATTGATCCAATATGTGCAATTTAAAACACAATTAACAAATATTTTCCTGATTGAACTTTTTTTAATTTCATGTTTGCATGACACCTATCAAAATTTAGAGAAAAATACAACCCCGTGGTGATTACACCCATGATGTGTAAAATGAGGCAGAATTAGCTAGAAACCTTATATTAACATGCATTTTTCTGTGATCTCTTCATAAAATGTTGTAGGTTTAGAACCTGGTAAAGATAAATCAATGTATCCTGTGGAATGTAAAAAAGCGGACTTATTTTGTGTTATCTACCTCCTTCATCTATAGGGCACGAGTATTAAAGGGGGATAATAGTGGGGTGAGTCCAGAAGGACATAAGGTAATCAGTTGTTACGTGTGCATGAAGTTTGGGAAAAATCAATTCGAAAATGTTTATATACAATATTAAAGCGGAAAATTCTAAGTCAAACAAAGGGCTATACTTCTGTAATTAGGCAATCAATAATGGGTGAATGTAGAGGGACATAAGGTCATCAGTTGTTATGTGTACATGCAGTTTGGAAGCAATCAATTCCAAAATGTTTGAGAAAAAATGTAATAATAGGTCATTATACAATATTAAAGTTAACAATTCTAAGTCAAACAAAGGGCCATAATTCTAAAAAAAATTAGGCAATCAATGATAGGTGATGTACAGGAACATACGGTCATCAGTTGTTGTGTGTATATTAAGTTTGGGAATATTCAATTCGAAAATATTTGAGAAAAAATGTGTTATCATGTCCTTATACAATATTAGAGTGGACAATTCTCAATCAAACAAAAGGCCATAATTCTGTAATACATTAGGCAGTAAATGATGGATGATGAACAGGAACGTAAGGTTATCAGTTGTTATGTGTACAAGAAGTTTGGGATCAATTTGAAAATGTTTGAGAAAAAATGTATTAACAGGTCATTATACAAATATTAAAATGGAATATTCTAAGTCAACCAAAGGGCCATACTGCTGTAATAAATTAGACAATCAATGATCGGTGATGTAGAGGGACCTAAGTTCATCAGTTGTTATCAGTATATGAAGTTTGGGAACAATCTATTCAAAGTGTTTGAGATATGCGACGGGCCGCGACGCGACGGGACATCAATGTTTGACGGGACGCGACGCGACGGGACGCGACGGGACGTTGGGGAACAACGTGAGTCCTATATTGCCCCGACTTCACTTTGTGAAAGCGGGGGTATACTAAAATACCCGACTATGGTATTGCCTAATATGGCTACGCTAGTTAGCTTTAAACTTAGCGTTAAAAAAGGCAATGTATTGGAACGCGAGCGTCTAGTATCTAGATATCGCCGAGGTGATACGCCTGGCAATTATTTATAACTCAGGAATTCGTCTATGACCTGATACAACTTGTTGTAATTTACAATTATTAATTATTGCACTGTATGGTAGGAAAGTGTTAATGTTTTTTCAATACATTTGAACGAATTTAAGTTTAAAAATGGTCAGTTAATATTTTTAAAGTAGACATGACGAGTATTCAAATTATATATGCCGTATAGAAGGGGTGGGGTGGGGTGGGGAAGGGAAGTGGGATAAATAGCCCTTTTTTCTCGATTTCTGTACTCGCCTACTATATAAATACACTACATCTTGCATGTACAAATTGTGAACGTATATGCGCATGCCCAGTGTATATGCACTTTCACACAAGGAAGTTACATACGCATATCCACAGAAGGAAGTATTTAGAAATAAATCAGTTAGGAAGGTAGGATTTAACATTTATTATATACAAGTTGCTATTTTAGGTGTACAAAATCATAACGATACAACGTTGATTAAATTGATATTATAATACTCAATGACTATTTGATTGTTTGAAAACGAAAATAGATTGCAAATAATTAAGCTCAACATAGACATACGACATACGACATTCACGTTTTTAAATGTCGTTCAGTAAGACATACAACATTCGACATATAACATTCAACATACAACATTCGACATACGACATTCGAAAACATCCTTCAAAGAGAAGTTCGTTTCACGCGACATTCAACATACGACATTCAACATTCTGCATACGACATTCGACATACGACATTCGACAAACAACATTAGACATACGACATTAAAAAACATCTTTCAAAGTGAATGTCGTTTCACGCGACATACAATATTAGACATACAACATTCGACATATGACATTAAAAACAACAACATTCAAGGTGAATGTCGTTTCACGGGACATACAACATTCGACATACAACAATCTACATACAACATTCGACATCAAAGAAAAATGAATGTCGTATGTCGTATTTGTTGAGCCAAATTCACGCAGCTTTATATCTTTATTATCCGAAAGTTACAAAGAACACCCATATAGCCATGCTATCGACGCTTACATATGTATTAAAGATGTAATTTGTTTTGTCTTTATGGTACTGCCATTGAATATATATAATTGACCCAAATATGCAATTATTCTGTAAATAAGTGATCTAACATGCATAATATGTTTGGACTACAGCATAACAATATTAGCAACCAATCCTCTACAAATTACTTACACTGATGTGTCCTTCAGAAAGGATTGGGTTAACCGTATGTGTATATGTACTGGAGTGTATGCTCTGGGTATGTATAGTACACAAATTAGAGGAACGCATTGAATGCATTAATAGTCCTTGAGCTACTGTAGACCCCACTCCCCCTCCAAGGGGGAATTTTGTAGGGTATGATTTTCTGAAAGAACATACAATAAGCTTCAAAATGAGACATCTGAGCGTTAGGGCTAGTGCATTTTGGGGGAAAACATTGCGTTTTTAGACGAAAATCGCCGAAATCTGGAATTATTTTTTTAGATAAAAAATGGAATATATTAGAACCAATTTGAATTGATGGAATCTTTCTCGGAACGCATCTCTACGCGTCCCACCATATAAGTTATGGATCCGATACTTAAATACTGAGAGAGATTTGGGTAAAAATGTTAAAAAATTGAATAAAATCGCTGATTTCTGTAATACATTGGGGTATTTAGCTATAAATTAGAAATATATCTAATACAATAGAAAAAAGAAATATTGTAACCTTTTTGGGCAGGGTAAGGTCCAGTGATTAAATAGAAAAAGTTCCAAACCGCATGATGTTTGGAAATGCCTTAATTTTGGGGCGAAAAATGTGTATTTTTGTCAAAAATCGCCGGAATCTGGATTTTTTTTTTAGGCTATGGTGTATTTTAAACATTCAACCCAGTTCATATTGTATTATCTATGAAATATCTAACTTCATAAGCTGTAAGCTAGTAGGAGAAACCCTCCTCACCAAGGGGACATTTTGTACACCCTATTTTTCTGAAAGCCCATTATGTGTAGATCAGTTTGGAACATGTGTGCCATCTGAGCGTTGGAGCTTTATCGTATTACAGGGTGTAGAAAACGTTACCTATAAAATAATAATTAATTTTACTGCATTTTGAAGACTTTTGGAGACTAAAAATGTATGGAAGAAAGGGTTTGTATTGTAAATTGTCTTCATTATCCATACCTTTTATAATACAAACTTTCATTTCACTTACTTTTTATACCTTGGATACCTGCGTTTCTAACTCTACGATACCGTTATTTACGTTACCTTGTTTTATTATTTTTTTTAACGTAAGACATTAAGCACATTAATGATGCTACATCCGAAAATACGTGCCCATGATGTTACTAATGTTTGGTTCTTGTAATGTCCGTTACATTGTGTGTTTTTAAATCATTTTCTATTTTCTGCATGTCAAAAGAAATAATAGAACAAATCATCCAATAAACTATTAAACTATTAATGTTTTATTGCAGCATTCCTTTAAACATAATTGATTGTTATCAACTCATTTTAAACATTATTTATGTTTTTTAAACTACAAATTTTCGTTTCACGTAACGTTTATGCCTTTGATACATGCGTTATTAAGTCTACGTTACCGTAATGTATGTTACCTTGTTGAATGAAGGTGATTGGTTTAAGAAATTAAGAACATAAATATTTTATATTCGAATAAATATTTTAAACATCTTAGTTATAATAACCATACGTATCCATGATGTGAACAATGTTTAGTTCTTGTAATGTCCGTTACATTGTATGTGTTATAAAATAATTAATAATAATCTTCCGTGTGTTACCAGAAATCAAGAAAATTCAGCCAATTAGCTTATACAGATGTTAATACAACATTCCTCTATACATCATTGATGGTAACAACAAAGGTTGAACATACATGACATTATTTCAATGTTATTATGTGTTACCTCATGTATTAAACGTCAAGTACGTTACCAATTAAGTTTAAATCATTTTATTTAAATACCAAATCTAAGTATCAAATAAAAACATGGATATATATCTTTATTTTCCTTTGTATACTGTTTATACATAGGCAAACATTGAATGAAATGAAGTTTGTATATAATTTACACGACTATTCCGTACTTTTTACGTTACCAAAGTCAAAGAAAAATAGCAAATTGTATGCACAATTTTAACTGAAAATATATTCATATATAAGAAAATGTAACACATTAAGCAATTTCAACATATTTGCAAAATGAATTGAACTTTACTTACGTTACTAACAAATATAAATGTATAGCTCTATGAGATAGCATGCACTTTCATGGAAATATATTACATCATTTGAGCTCATAATTCCTCTATACATTGTCATCACTTTCTTCAAACGCAATATCATTCAGTTTGTTGGCTTCCATATTTTCCCGCCGATTATATCTTCTTTTTTTAGTGTCAGGCTCTTTGAAGATGATGTCAACCAACTATAGACCCTTCTTAATATTGCCTCATGAATATTCATAACAGTTTCCAGAACGAGGCTGAGTTGGCAAACATCTCTGTAGCAGAAGCCAGCGTCCTTAGAGATAATGGCTACTTCATACAGTGACAGAGATATTTCTCTTATTTCAAATATTTCTTTTGCATTTGTTGAAAATTATATCAAAGATACCAAACAGTCATCTGGTGATAAATCTATCAGCAAGGGATATACATATTATAGTGAAGGATATATTCAAGATCTCAAAGGTAAGAAACCATTCATTATACTGATCACATTAATCTAGGTTACTAGTACAATTTAGTGGTGAGAATCACGATTCAGTTACAACCAAATAATCTTCATTCTGCAAGCACTTCTTTTATTAGGTCTGCAAGGCCAGTGCTATTATATAAAGCATTTATTACACATCCAATTTATAGGAAATGCTATACAATGTTCTGTTGATAACAAATAACAAATAGTTCAATTCTTGGCCCTAAATTCCTGATTTTATCAAATTAGATACCCTATTACTCCCTGGGGAATCTCTGTTGGTTGGTACAATCATACCGTGTTCCATGTAATAAACACAAAATAGTTTGAACCTATTACATCCACTTCAAATTATAACTATCAGTGTTTTTTTAGCAGTATGACTTGGTTCAAGAGTATCAAGGAAATGTTATCAGTAAGCATATGTATTTATTGTTTTTCAAATAAACAAAAAAAATAGATTTTAAAAACAAATTTAAAGCCAAACGATAATACACAAGTTAAATGACGACAATAACATTAACAGTTTTTGTATTGCGAAAATCATAACAAATTTCATTTTGAATATGACACTATTGACATTTATTATTATAAAAAAAAACTTTTATTTTCAGATAAACTTCCTTGTAAGAGAAGCAAATGAGTCGTCCATATCATTGGTAAATTGCTCATGCGTTATTGGATTGTCAGGAGCATGTGGACATATTGTTGGGGCGCTATATCAATTGGCCAACAATATGAAATTGGGCCTGAAGGCACTGCCTGAACATGTTGCCAAAACATCCCAACCCCAAACGTGGCACACACCTAGAGGGGAAAAGATTCATGGCAAAGCCGTCCAAGATCTTGAGTTAAGTGGCTATTCAAGGTCAGGGTCATTGGACGGAAGTATTAAATCCACCTTGTACAACCCAGTAAGAGATAGTGGGATCCACTGGAAAGACCATATCCAAACATTGAAATCTGTGGACAAAAGAATGCTAATTCTGCCAGCTATCCGCAGAATATATTGGACACAATTGATACAAAGTTCGGAAAAGCTACTTTTGTAGCTTGAGTATGACTGTGAATTAAATACAAGAGATGAGGGTTGCTGTGTTTTAAGCTCTGTACAATCTATTATTACCCTTGTTCGCGGATAGACGTTTTTAAAGCACTCTGACATATGATGTTGTATTACATCAGGTGATAGCCATATTGGGATAGAACCTAAAACAACATACACACAAATTGCCCATGTAACAATTTTTCTACTAACAGATGTTCTGAAACATTAAAACTAACACTTAAATCTTGTTCAAACAAGCCATAAACATTTCATCTATAAGAAGCATATTTCGCTTTCTGCCAGCAAGACTCGTTGTGTTTGATGGCTGATAATATGCACTTTGCATATTACTTGCAGAAGGCTGAATACATTGAAAAAATGTTAAAAAAGCGCAATATGTGGGAAATCCAGAGTAAAAATTTATCATAGCATCATCATTGGAAAATCTATTTAAACCAAATCTTTCTAAATCTAGCTTTTTTTCAGCGAGGCACATTGTTCTGTTTTGTCCTTCAATTGATCCTCCAGATCTGCTATCTTTTTTTTTCTTTTTTTTTTCGCGTCTTCCTCTTCTGTGACAATGCAACTCTGTCTATTGCCAACTTTGAACAACATCCATTTCTTCCTCATCACCAGAGTTGTAATCAAAACTGAAAAGAATAGGATGTGAAACTGAATAATGGCTAACGGGGATTACTAGTAGAAAGTATCATATATAACATCAACAATTTCATGGCTTTTTTAAAATGATGTTTATGGTAAAAATGAAATCTATTAACAAAGAACACTTCTCTAACCTTTTATTGTCATTAGCTTCATTCGCCGGCATATTTCTGTTTTTCCTTCTTTCATCACATTTTGCACCAGTCCACAAGAAGACGGTTTGAACTGCATCTTTCTTTAGATTTTTTTCACAGGACCCCATGATCTGTAATCTTGCTTTTTAAAATGTCTTGAACAGACAACAGTGGAGTTTGTAATCTGGAATAGTCAATAGTAAAATAGTTAACTAAATGTTTGAAATTATTTTGGAGAACTACGGTAAATGCATGAACACACATTTGCCTACAATTATGTGCCCGAATAAATATTGAAATGTATGTTATTGTTTGTGCCTGTTTTACTATTTAAGCATGTTTATTATTCAGTGAACTTGCTATTTAAAGTTTTCAATAGATATTCATGACAAATATTGTGTAAAAAGTATGTTTTTCATTATCCATGCATGTTCAATATATTACAGTTTAATTTAGTTTGTATATAGAGTTACCTGAAAGTTTTCTCCTGTATCTCTTCTAATTTTCACTATCCATTTCTTCTTTTGATCTTTGTCTTTTGGAATTCTATGAAAATGTAAATCTTGCTGATATCTACCATCCCCATTACATCCTGGGACACAACAATGTTGATTACTCCTACCTAATCTACTGCCTGATTCTACTGTAGTAGCCATTACTGCAGAGTGTGTTTGCCAATACAGCCTCGTTCTGATATTCATGCATAAATATTGAGAGTGGCCTATTGTGATGCAATATCACCAATAGTTCAGTTAAATTCAATAACTTTATTTTCTCTCATTTGTTTCTGCGTCTGGTACGTCTGATTAATGTTGGTCAGTATGGTGCCACAACAACACTTGAACGTCAGCATGTTCAAATGCATGATTATAGAAAATTGACACGGCGGCAAAATGCTCTAGTTGTGTCCTTTGAATTTCCGCGAAAACATACTTGACATCCGTGTAAAGAGGTTTGCCATATAGGTGGCACACTATCCTTTCCGTGATCTCCGTACTTTGTTTTTCGAAGATCATCCGAACATTCATGCTGCTGTTTAAGCAATCCAACTTACACACATTCTCTGTGCTTTTTAATCGTCTTAAATGGGACAACCTTGCATCTACCTACAAAGCCACTGGGTGTAACACAGCTTGTAAAGCTGGTAAAGCAATGTAGTGTGGGTAGTAAATAGCAAATATCAGACCCGTTTACCTCTACAATTTGTTTCACATTCAACATCTTCGTTTTTAATCATCCCAGTGCCATACATGACATACGGTTGTATTACAGAAACAAATGCTGAAAGTAGGATCAGTCAGGAGAACACACCACGATTGTTTCTGATGTTGGTGAGGATTGATAGGGGTATGTTCAGTCGGATGTCTGCTGTTATAATCATTTTCCCCAGAAAAGTTGTTTTCATGGCCTTGTAGGTTTGGTGCATATCTGTCTGTTTTCCACTGGCCGCAAATGAGATCAATGAATTGTGTCGTATTGACGTGATTACGCATGTAACTCTTTGAATCGCAATAGGTCTTTGTTTTCGGCCCTGACAACAGGAAAGTAGGGGTGTCACCTCGCCTCTTGCACTCAAACTACTTGATATATCTAGGGACGCAAGTGTCTGTCACAAAGTCGACTCAATGTGCTTTGGTAAGTATGTCAAACACCAGCCCTGCCAAATCTTCAAACGTACCAGGAACTGAAGGCTGATTGTGAGGTGTTGCATTAACTTCATACACATACACAGTATATTCAGTAGGTTGCTGTGTAGCTGGCTCAACTGATACTTCTAAGCAGTAGAGCAATTTGGCTTTGTCAGTTCTAATTGAATTGCCATCAGCTGTTGCAAGGGACCATGGTATTGAGCCTAGATGATATGATAGCTTGAACTTAAGATCTGTCTGATATCTGATCAATAAGGGAACCAATTGACCAAATATAGCGTGTCAATTAACAAGTCATTGACTGTCATGGTCTTCTCAGCCTGATGCTGTAATCGATCAGCAACATCTCTCTATGCTGGAATACCGGACGATCGGAGGTATATCTCATAGTCATTGATATATCAACTCCGATGGGTTTTGTGAAACCAATGATATATTCCGTGGCTCTTCTCAAATTTTTCTCAGTATTCTTTGTTAGGGATGGATGCAGTTCTTTGCGCGAAGAAATAACTTCTGATGCCATATTTGCCATCTCTGCTGAGTGACCTCTAGCAGCTTTTTTCTTCATTGTCGTGTAATGTACCAGTGGTATTACCTGTATGCTGCATACTTTCTACTGAATCCAATGATGTTACCCTGAAAATTTGTATTTTTATTTATAATTTATTAATAGTTATGTGACTTGTGGAAGAGGGACACTAAATCTCCTGTTTTGGAGAAGTTCATTTGACCCGGGGATGGGTTGTGTCAAGAGTCATAGTGTCATTAAATATACTGGAAAGTGTCTTTCGTAGTTCCAATGGTCAGACTCAAAAAACATTAGACATAGGCGGTAGGGTGAAGATATATGCATATCAAGGTCATTTTACTTTGTGGCTGTCTTTGATAAGAGTTAGTATTATTAGTATTGTTTCCAACAACTAGTAATCAGAATAAGGCAAGATTAACTTACATTGGATGGGGACAAAATATGATTATTCTTTGGGATTTTTCTCAAAAGCAGGATACATTGTAACAAAGGGAATATACCATAGCTAGTAAAAAAACAAAAACATTTTCAATAAAGGATAAGCTCCCAGTAGTTTAATGTGCAATTACTATTTTTCTGATTTATGAACCATTTTAAAATATTTTTTTATTATATATTTATTTTATTTTTAGACATTATATCTATTTATTTACTTATACTAATGAATATATTGCATTAACAAAATCCTACTAGCACCTTTATTTCTGGAAACTTCTTTCAAATGGCAACGTAATAATTTTTGGGTTTATTTTACATATCGTAACTCTCTCTCTCTCTCTCTCTCTCTCTCTCTCTCTCTATATATATATATATCTATCTTTATATGTATATATAGATCTTAATGTGTATGATTTGCATATACATGGGATACATAGGCAGACATATAATTTCTTGACGAAGGGGAGGGGATCATGTTTCAACAAGGGGTACAATAGTATTTTGTTTAAATGACAGACACCTCTAAGACCCTCCTGGAAGTGCTTCAGCAAGCTGGGGGTGCTCACAATAGTGTGATATGTTAAAAGTACCAAGAGGGTCTGTAAACACCACAATAAACAACAACATGCATATATCTATGATACTAGTATCGATCGATCTAGTGCGAGAATGAGTTAATAATATGTTTCTTTATGTAAACCTTAGAATAACAGATTAGAGCCTAAATATACGTTTTTAATAGTAAAGAGTATGATAATGGACCTTTGGAAACGGCCGAGCACGACACATATGAAATATTGCAGTCTCGGTTTGATTGAGACTGTTCATGAGTGGTAGCGAATTATGCTAGCTACCGCTCACGCCCTCTAGCCCCGGGTTGAGCAGAACTCAATATTAATAAAATCAACAGCACACAATTTTAACCATCCCGAAGATGGCAAACCAATCTATTCAGTAAAGGATTTTAGTAAAAACACATTAACTGAAAGTTATCGCGTCATTCAACTGACTTATCGCATTCACAACATATATATATATACTATCCTCATAAACAGCTTCAAGTTGCGAATAGAAGTCTCCCACCTCCATCATATTAAACCACATTGTATTAATGCATATATATACATACAGGCCATTATTTAACGTGGATAGTCGACGCCAGTCCACAACTGGAATGGATGAAATAACTTATTTCCAGTCGATCCCGCAGCAGGTGTTTTTCACTCCCCCATCCCACCCCCACCCCCGGCATCCATTCTAGGCTTGTACTGCTGGAAACAGTCCCACACCCTGCATCCAGTCTAAAGTCTAGGCTAGTATTGCTGGAAACAGTCCCCTCCGGCATCCATTCTAGGCTAGTACTGCTGGAACCAGTCCCCCGGCATCAATTCTAGGCTAGTACGAATGGCTAGTACTAATGGAAACAGTCCCAACCCCGGCATCCAGTCTACAGTATAGGCTAGTATTGCTGGAAACAGTCCACCCACCCGGCATCCATTTTAGTATAGTACTGCTGGAACCAGTCCACCCACCGGCATCAAGTCTATGCTTGTACTAATGGCTATTACTAATGGAAACAGTCCCACCCCTGTATCCAATCTAGACTAGTACTGCTGGAAACAGTACCCAATTAGATAATCATCCAGCACCGATTACCAGTCGGGAAATGAACTGCGGCCGTGAATCGAACAGTCCAACCTACTAACCATTACAGCACTGACTCTCCTTACATTGTTTATAAACCTATCAATTTGTTTATATAACTTTCCGGTGTTGATGCATATCGTGATAGCACTTACTACAATTGAGTATCGCGTACTTGCAGTTCTTTGATCTGAAAGTAAACTGGTTTTTAAATTGTATACTGCCGTTTTAAATGACTACAGTTAAAAATAAACATATGTCTGTATAAAAAGAGTGAACATAAATAAATCAATAACAATAACGATGATTATATTGACACAGGAAAGAATTTAATTAGAACGCGTTATGTTTTAGTATTGCATGTGCACACCGAATTACCGCACCGCTGATGAAGTCCTAAGAAATCAGGAGTGAAGCGGCGGAATATCAGCGATGAATTTTGAAAACAACTGAGATGACGTCAGTATGTTATCTCGGGTTCTCTACCCGGTTACTATTTCAGCACAATAACCACAGGCAATCCAGAGCGCTTGATCCAAAAAAAATAAATCCTTTATAATAATAAATAGAACAGGGTTCGAACGCCTATGTGTTGTCAACGGCCAGATTTTACCACGTTTGTAGACTACAGCACTGTGTACTATATTACCCGTTATTCACTCCGTGTCGTTAGTACACTCACTTAAAACTATTTATCCGTGTAGCGGAAACACTAATGATGCTACCTGACTATATGTCTCCTCGTGATATCGCGTACACAAACCACAAACCGAAAAAGAGATGTAGAACAAGAATCACTAATATAAATGAATGATAAAATTTGCAAAATAAATGACGTTTTCTGATTGGCTGAACGATGATTGGTCGTTTATGTTCAGCCAATCAGAAAGCGTCATTTATTTTGCCCTTAAAATTTAAAGCCATTTCCGTTTCCGGTATTTTCAACACTGTTAAGGTTAGAATAGAGGTAAATGAGTCTCTATTGCCCTTCCATAGTAAAATTAGAATGTTGACAACCTGTTAAAAACTCAATCCTGGTTAGAATTTTGGGAAACTTACTTTATCATGCAAATAAACATGTCTGCTATTAAACATCAGCAAGAAAATAGGGGGTTTAATAATACCTTCTAAGAAACATTTCTTCAGTTGTATACTAACACCGGGTCAAAGGTCAAAGCTATTATTACCCCTTGCAATTTCGTACCCTGTCTACTTTCACTTCTGAAATTTATATCAAAAACTGTCAAAAACATCATGAGCTCCCTTTTCAAATATCAACAACATGTCCAGAATACAGTTACAGCCAAAAAATAACAGGAAATGCACTAAAAAAGGTTTTAAAGAAAAAGAAATTAGTACTCTTTAATACAGAACTACTTTCGACCGTACCAGGCAAGCACATCCGGCTGATTTAGTGGAAGTAAACCTAAACATTAGTGATTCTTGTTCTACATCTCTTTTTCGGTTTGTGGTTTGTGTACGCGATATCACGAGGAGACATATAGTCAAGTAGCATCATTAGTGTTTCCGCTACGCGGATAAATAGGTCAGACACAACGTTGGTTAAATTAATGGTAGTAGACAAAGAACATTGATGTAAATGTAATAGTATGAACTGATTCATTTATATATTTCGTTTTGATACCTATACGGGAGTCGATCCGGAAGATTTGATTTGATTTGGATGTTTTTATGTCATTTTTAGCTGTACATGTTAGGCCATATATGACGGTCGCCTTTGTATGTTAAAGGCAGACTACCTCATTTTTCCTGGATAGAACCAGTACTACGTATATACCTCCCGACACCCGTAAGAATCGACACTTTCTCACTCGACAAGCCGAGCTCCAAGTGGGATTCGAACCCGCAGAGGCGATAACGTTTTAGACTCAGTGTCTTATTGGTTTCAATTCAAATAAGAATGCAACCTGTATAATTTCAGTTTCAGTTTCATATTTAATGGGCATATGAACTAAGCTAGGCCCCATGATCCGTACGATTACTTTGTTGTTAATGATATAGTAGGGTTTGAAATAGTTTATGACTGGGCTAGGTATAAATCATTAATTTCAGGTCAAGTGATGTTTTAAGTCTCGTATTAATTATTATTTTACACTCGAAGTACACTTTATTTGAATTATATGTGTACAACTACTAACAATATAAACCGTGTTTAAATTAATATTTGTGACTAAGCAACACAAACCCGCCACCTCGTCGAGTTTTCCAGACTAACCATTTACATAAACAATAAATTTAAATGTAGCTTAAAGGCATTTCCTGTAGTTTTCCATGCGCAGCATTTTGGGCGACTTCTCTTCCAAAACTATTGGATGGATTTTCCTAAAAATGTACAGGAATGTTGCTTTTGATGTCTAGTTATATTTTTTGTCTTTTTTTATTTTTTTTAATTTGTTTTTTTATTTTTTATTTTTATTTTATTTTTATTGTCTTTATTTAAATAAATGCCTATTATAAGATACATAAAATAGGAAAGAATATAGCATTTTGTAAAAATTCCAAAAAAAAATAAAAAAATAAGCATAATGGTAGGGTTCCAAAAACCAATATTAAATCTCAATATGCATGGTGACCTATAATTGTAGTTGCATATATGTTCAAATAAGTGCTTAGGAAGTTTGAACAAATTTTGTTATTAGGAATATAACAAAAAAAGGAAAATATACCATTTCTATATAATTTCATACACAACTTGGCCTTTTAGCATAGGGGTAGGGTTTCAAAAACATTTCGAAACAAGCATGGGGACCTAACATTTTTATTGCACATTTTGTTTTTATATATGTTAAACTATGTACTTAGAAAGTTTAAACAAATTCTATTATTGGGAACATACAAAACAAAAAAGGAAATTGTATCATTATGGGCTAATTTTTGCATAAATTGTGGTAACGGTCTCAACATATTTTGTAAAAAAATATAGGTTTACATAAAGATGAGCTTTAAATGTTATTGTAATTAAATGTTCTTTACTTTAATACAATTTTAGCAGAATTGTGACCAATGAATAAATGATTAGACTTCAAAAATGTCTTATTTAGCTATTTCATGAACTTTTTGGACAGATTGACATGACGGTGGCATTACAAATTATTTTTTCAAATTTTAACAATCACGGTGACCTACCATTATTTTTGCCTTTCATGTCTGTATATATAACAGACTTACTGTTCAAAAAGTTTAAAGAAAATCTGTTATGCAGAAAAAACTATAGAAAATGTCTTTAATTTAATGCATCTTTTATACTAAACTTTTGCACATTTTTAAAGTTTTTCTTTGTATTTGGATTGACACCAATCGGCACGTTTCCAGGTCGACTCCATACCCTTTAAAGTTTGAAAGCGCGTTAACAAAAGAAAAAAAAGAACTCAAATAATCCTGAATGCCTTTACATGTAACTTGCAGTTTAATATGAATACGAATTTGATAAAAGTTCGCATTGATCTATACTCAGCTTATGTCATACTCAAGGTCATGTGTGTATTTACTAATTCACATATTTATCAAGTACGTATTTATATAATTCAAGGGTAGCACTTTCTAGAAAAATGTATAAACATATTTTACGGAAAGTGTCATACAAAAACATTCAAGATTATTTTTATTCCTTTTCAAATACAATGTCAATGGGATTCCTTTATGGAGACGGTACATTCTTCCTGTTACGTATTATCGTATACTTTGTGTTAAATCCCAGGATATAGTTGAAACTAACCCTTTAGTAAAACGGTATACGATAAATAACTATAAATAAACCAGTTAGCCCAGCACACTATCCAGGTTATGCTTTGCGCAAAGTGCAGAGGGTACAGAGTATCAGTTTACGTATGTATTCAAAGATGTATTTGGCCTAGTTTGTAAAGTTTAATTCAGTTGAATGGATTGCGCAATTCCCTAAGTTACATTGTCTAGCATCGCTGAACATATGTATACATTTAAGGGTAATGATGCATTATATGACTAGTAAAGGATTATGGAGGAGGATATCCGCCATAAGCAAATCTTACGGTGTCCTGTTAGGGCCATCTTACCATCGAATATTACCATCGACCATCGACCTAGGATGGTAATAAAATGGGATGGTCGATGGTAAGATGCGACGGACCATCGACCATCGCATCTTACCATCGACCATCGCATATTACCATCGACCATCGCATCTTACCATCGCATCTTACCATCGACAATCGCATCTTACCATCGACCTAGCTAAACACGAGTACCATCGACAATCGCATCTTACCATCGAGTACACGAGTACCATAATCGCGTCTTACCATCGAACATTGACCAAGGTAAACACGAGTACAATCGACAATCGCATCTTACCATCGAACATTGACCTAGGTAAACACGAGTACCATCGACAATCGCATCTTACCATCGAACATTGACCTAGGTAAACACGAGTACTTGTAATTACCTATAGATGTTATGTTTTCAGCGCACGCATTTAGTAAACATTGTGTTACCTTTTGACATATTGGACATATATGTATTGTGGTAAATAGTAAAGGCAATGCAACCTCAATTGTCATATGAAGACTAAATTCAAATATTTTTTGAACAGTTGGTGTGTGATTTAATGCCCCCGAAAGGTGGGCATATAGTAATCGCACCGCCCGTCCGTCTTTCCGTCCGTCACACCTTTCGTGTCCGGTCAATAACTGACATTTATGGAGGGATTTTCACGCGCAAAATCCAGGTCCGTAGCTCCAAGGTCAAGGTCACCCTCAGACGTCAAATCATCCACTAAATGCGTGCGCTGAAAACATCTATAGGTAATTACAAGTACTCGAGTTAACTTTCATTCCAAAAATGTACACTGGTTACCCTAGCAATCGTCAAAAACGCGAAAAAAATGCTTAAAACAATCTGACCTTCCCGTTCGCATCTGAAATGTTCAATCTGACTTCTTCCTTCGCACTTGTAAAAAAGAGTATGATAATGGACCTTTGGAAACGGCCGAGCACGACACGTACGAAATATTGCAGTCTCGGTTTGATTGAGACTGTTCATGAGCGGTAGTGAAATATGCTAGCTACCGCTCACGCCCTCTAGCCCCGGGTTGAGCAGAACTCAATATTGATTAAATCTATGGTACACAATTTTAACCATCCCGAAGATGGCATGCATACGGCGGTGGACATGGAGTTATATGCTTCCCCATGTCGTACAGCGTATGGTCCCAGTGTAAAACACATCTGACCTTCCGGTTCGCTATTTATTTTTACCCTGTCGACTTTAAAATGCTATAACTCGGAAAGTTTTTATTATTTCAATGAGCTACTTTGTACAGTTATACAGAAAGGATTGACGATCTTGACAAGCGTTTTAAATTGAATTACAATTTCGTTATTTGAGTTTATTTTGAAAATTTCATTGTTTTTACAAATCTTTGGACATTTATACAGGGTGCTATACGCACTAACGTCGTTTTATTACCGGGGTTTTAAAGTGAAAGCTTCCTCTGTCATTCCTTTTCAAACCTTCATAATCATTTTCCAAACATTTTAGCAAAATACGCAACAGAAAGCACAAATACTAACACCACCATCCACTTCCAACAATTTCGCCAAAGTGACTTCTCTGCAACCATCTGACTTCCCTGCAGCCGGTTGATCAGTGTGGTTATGTAAGCAGCTCCACTAATACATGTTGCTCATGAGGCTTTTTAGGGTTATGTGATACGTGATGAATAGAATTCCACATTTGTGCCAATTTAATACTGAATTATTTTATTAAACTCTTGGGATTTCCGTAATCCGGGATTTTTAACACTAACGGAATTCGGCGAGACTCCGAGCTAAACAGAAAAAGACCACCGAACGATAATTCGGCATCCATTTGCATATTTATTTCACTAATGCAATAAGATAAACATATCATGGCTTTATTACACTCCCACACCGGATTATTGTGATAATATATGCATATACCACTATAGATATATAAAGGTGTTAAACCACTTTTTCCCAAAGACAGCAGTGTTAAAGTGTCACATATTAATGATTTGCTGCAACTTCAAATCAAGTATGGATAATGCAGCAGAGTAATTTTCATATAGAAAAATAATTTTCCACTTGAAAAATAACCAGAAAAGGTAAGGTCACAAGACATGTAAGAAAGTTCTTGTTTGTTTACCGAACAGGTCAATGGTACAGCTGTTTTCAGTGATGATTGCTCACAAAGTGTAAGCATAGAGTCGAAATTGAAAATGTTCATCAGTGATCAAGTAAAACCTATTAATACGCTTCTTAAATATACAACCACAAAACTGAACAGAAATGGGCAGTTTTCCCCTACTTATAATGCCCATTTCCATCAAAAAAGGACGGATTACTTTTTATTATAGAAACTATATTCGACTACACCTCCGATCTATAGTCACATTATTAAAGGGACATCTGAAATTAGTACTAAAACTCGTGTGAGAGAGAGAGAGAGAGAGACAGAGAGAGACAGAGAGGGAGAGACAGAGAGAAAGAGAAAGAGAAAAAGAGAGAGAGAGTATGTGTGCATGTGTGCGAACCCACGACCTCGCATATGACAGATGGACGCGCTACAACTAAGCAAACGCCGCTGTAAACATCAAACATCTCAATTATAATGTAAATCATTATTTTTCTCAGCCATCATATTCTGAATTTCGTGTTAGGTCTATGCCTAATGCCACATTCCTATATCATTGTTTTGTGTTTATCCTTATTTCTGACTTAGCCCTTAACCCGCTACATATATATAATGTACTGTTCTTCTTTGAATTCAGACCATTCCATTTATATGACAAAGGGATGTTTTGGTGGAAATGACTGATCAGCAGCCGGATAATGTAAACCCAGATTACTCGCAGGCTGATCTACAATGATCACAAAGGCTATTATAGTCGTGCTTAGCTGGTTAAGGGTTAAAAGACGAAATTATGTTTATCAAACAAACAGTGTTATGTTCTGTTTTTATTTTGTTTAAAAACAGCTAGTGTATCTTGCTAAGGTATCTCTTTGACTCGTCAAAAAATCGTTTTCTCTCTAATCGTTTTGCAATTCATACTTAGTTACAGGTTAAAACTTTGCTATGTCAACATACGCTATAAACAGACAAACATTGATTTGCAAGTGGACTGCGCATTTTATGAAACTTCAACGCTACTTATAAATGTAATTTCCTTCGTATACAAGATATACAGTTTCTTAAAGCTGTACAGTCCCTATTTTAACTGGTAATAACTCATGAATATGAATGAGTCACGTGTGAAGTAGTTTCAAATCGACGAACACCTAAAAAGTCGGTATATAACCAGAAATCGATGCGTAAAATTTCACATTTTTGTTTAGCCTCCGTACAGGTAACATCGATAAATATACGGCTCCAAAAAATATGTGATAAAAAATAGTTGCCCGGAACGGGATTTGAACCACAGCCTTGCACTTGTAAGTTTTGAAAGATGTACGCTGAACCACTAGACCACTGCCGTTTATTGGTATGTTGTAGCATGTTTAACACTAAATAGGCATTACGTAACAACAAGTGCGCGCACATAAACTCATCAAGCGCTAAAAAACAAGGCAGATATGGTTGTTTTGAGGCGGAATATTAGTTTCATATTGATAACAGTCATACAGTATTACATCAGGCAATGTTAATTTACACGTGCGACAATATGGACTACATATTTATTGATCCATCTTTATTCAAATACGTTAAGTTATTTTGCCTCATAATTAATGGTAGTTAGTATACTATTTTCTCAAGTAGCGTTGTAGTTCAGTGGATAGAGCGCCGGACTTGAAATCAGAAGGTCGTGTGTTCGATCCCCGAAGAAGCTAACATTTATTTTCTGTAGTATAGGTACGATGTGCACTGGTCGATGTATATACAGTAAATGAATTCCTGCGCTATATTTGCTCGCTTAAATACCCGATTTCGACATGAGCTGGTGTACATAAAGTTAAAAATAAAGACACGCCTACAAAGAAAAAATCGATTGATATAGAGACTCTGTATCTTTAAGTAAACAATCATAAAATTTATTCTTAAATAATAAATCATGCATATAGAAACCATGGGGTAAGTACGGTGTCCTGTTAGGGCCATGTTTCCATCGCATCTTACCATCGACCTAGGTCGATGGTCGATGGTAAGATGCGATGGTCGATGGTAAGATGCGATGGTCGATGGTAAGATGCGATTGTCGATGGTAAGATGCGATGGTCGATAGAAAGATACGATGGTAACATGGCCCCAACAGGACACCGTAGGTAAGGGATCCACATCGAACATACTGAAACGCGTATCTTCAAACACAAGCAAGGTTTTACGCAAGCGTAAAATGGCTGCCGAGAGAAAATAGCATTATTTCTGGGTAGGAACTGGGAACAAAGTTACCATAATAACAGACCAAGTCACGGGTGTTAAACAATATTCAGAAAAAGAGTTGTCACGGAGACGTAAACACGCCATGACCGTTTTGTTTTACCAGACACTTTCTTCCCAATTTGTGCTACCAAACATTTTGAATCAAGGTGGGCGAATCCTTGACATGCCTTACAAATTGATTACATATTCACCTTTGTAGCACGACGTGCTAAAGTACACATCAGCACAGAAATACAATTACTCACATGTATGGGATGCGTTTGCTTTAGCGTGCATTGCAACACAGATAAACTGTTCATTGCTACCATGTGTAATTGTAAGATTGCGTTATCAATGTGAAAAAACTCAAATAAACTATGCATTACTACCTTACCGTGTGCAATTACTAAAACAATATAAGAGTCGCTGCCGCTCCGGCAGCGAATTAAATTGGTTTCGGTTTCCCTTGGAAGTGTCATAAATTTTGGATAATAAACCTCATATGAATGCATACTTAAACAAGAACTAAATCATCACGGATGTTTGTTAGCCAGTACAATTGGTTTGCTTACGCATACACTGCACTACCTAAGATTAAAACACATACAGTTTAATTTCAGATAACACAAGAAACAGAGTAAGGTATCATCGTATTGGTTGATTTAAGGCGGGCGTAGCTCATTGAGGTGTTTAAACCAACCAAATAGATGAGACCCTACTCTATTTGTTTTGTAGCATGTCCATTGCTGTCTGCCATATTCTAACTTCCAATAACTATTAGTTAGAGTACACCATTTATTCCGACAGGTGTTATGTTCAATAGAGCGTTTTACACCTGTGCGAATACAAAAGAAATTTCAGTGACCATGCTACAATTTCCTGTAATTTACTTCTATTATTTGGCTCTCAGCCGGAACCTAACATAATCTATGTTACTATCAGAAAAAAAGGCTGACATGTGTTACTAGAACTATATAGTAGTCACGGAAATTGACAAGGCAGTAATATTGTACAGTGGAGAATACTGAAGCAGCATATGACGTTGTCATAAGATAACAATATGCGTATGCAGCTGCATTAATAAATGTACGGTATGTGGCATTTAATTAACTAATGTACATATTTAATATTAAATGTTATTTTATCACGTTGTATAAAATTGATGTGATGCTCGGCGCATGGAATAACAGTGACGTTTGATGACAACCAAACCTGGTTACGCATCCGGCGGTCTGCTTGCTCCTAATATAACCAATGGTAAATGTGAACAAACAAAACTGCATAATTTATATATTGACCATAAAACAATATGCGTTTCCTGTTTTCTTTTCTGTTTTTCCATAAGTATATTTATATTGAAGTGCAGCAATTACAGTCATGACACATTACTTATCACACTATAATATATCATGTCAAAACTATGTTACGGGTGTGGAATAAGCCATAATCAACGATAAACATATACGGAACAAAATAAATTTAGCACATACAATGCGTGTCAATACGAGATACAAAGTCGTGTTTGTTCGAGTTCAATGATAAAGTGACATAGATATGACCAAACATAATGTTACAAAGTCATTTGTAAACCAAGTCGGTGATCAAAATAAAGAAAACAGGATGGGAAAATACTTTTGTAGCGTATAATTTATCGAAAATCGTTCTCATTTCAATGAAATTGGAGGTAATTTAAAAATTGCGAAATTTGGAATGCTTCTGTTTGAGAATAATACTCCATTGTGAACATATTTCAGAGCTTTTTAAACAATAACAGAATGGCCAATTCTTGTCAATGAAAAACATTAAATTTGTTCAAAGTAATACGTTTGTATAAAGATATAAGTTGTTTTTAATATATGGGAAGTAATTTTGATACTTCGCTTTGAAAATAATAAATTAACCCATTTTCTTTGAAAATCACATCCTTACCTAGTATTTCTAATATCTTCAAACTATTATATTGATGTTCATATGTTTAATCTATGTTCCTAAGAAGTGGTGTTAAACATTTTTTGTTCAGTATATATAAGGACATATATATATATGCTAAATGAATATCCTATGAAACAAGATAACGTTGAAATAATGTTTCCTTTTTTAAATAATTATATCTGACCTAATTGTTACAAATGCAGTAAAGATAGCATATCATTGTATACTTATGTTTCAAAATAACAGTGTTTTGCATTTTGTGATAGTGAGTATTTTGTTTGGTTTTATACATCAGTTTATTAGTTTTATTCTAACCGAGCTACCATTCAAATTAAAATTTGTTTTTGTAAATACCTCTAAGATGACTGCCAGTAACTTTATAAAGAATTCTGTTGGAAAAATACTGAATTTTTCACTTCTCATAGAATATTGATGGAATATGTCATAGGGCTTCCTATATCTTCCAGAGATTAAAAATAATTTATGTCTCTGCACAGTCCTGGATGGCTGCCAAGGTGTAAGTGAAATGTCGCAAATTTCAAATTAGACTAAACTATAAAATGGCTAATTCTGATAAAACATTAAACTTGTTTTATAGCTTCAACTGTAGAAACATACTTATTTATTTTTATTCTTTACCGTAACTAATAACGGATATTTATTTTAAAGAGTTGATTATTCACCACAAGTTACATATCATATTGTTTTTATTCGCAGTTATAAATCAATCGTTGGTTGCCATGGCCCAATCACTAAACACCGGCGACATTTTAGGTTTGGCTTCTACTGTTGTTAAAGTAGGGGCAGGTATTGTGTCGGGTGTCATAGATACATGCGTCTCCCGGGTCAAGGTTGGGATAGAGGTCACAAACATGACACGATTTACACTAAACCATCCTTGTGTCACCATCGAAGGAGGGATGTTGCCACTTCCGCCGACAGACATTTTCCCCTCACACCGAGAGATAATGGTGAGTTACTTCTTATTTTAAAGCATCGATTTTTTGACATGCTACGTTGGCACGGTTCAAATAATAAAAATGTAGATCCCCTTAATCGTATCATTGACAGTATAAACAATATAGGTATGTAATATTATAAAATTATTGCCTTTTAGTGAGGTCGATATGTGTATTTATCGACCTGAAAAAAGTGATATCGACCGAGGCGATGTCGATACGTGTATTTATCGACCTAAAAAAAGTGATATCGACCGAGTCGATATCACTTTTCTCAGGTCGATAAATATACATATCGACCGAACCTAAAAGGCAACAATTAATTTATTATTAAATCAAATTATTCATGGAATTTTGAATTTTTAATTTTTGAAACTTTTAATTTTTAATTTTGAAATTTTGGAATTTTGGAATTTTTAATTTTGAAATTTGAAATTTTTAATTTTAAAATTTTGAATATTCATGGAAATGGAATTTTTCATACTTATCGACCGAACCTAAAAGGCAACAATTAATTTATTATTAAATCAAATTATTCATGGAATTTTTAATTTTTGAAATTTTTAATTTTTAATTTTGAAATTTTGGAATTTTGGAATTTTTAATTTTGAAATTTGAAATTTTTAATTTTGAAATTTTGAATATTCATGGAAATGGAATTTTTCATACTTATTTTTCACAGGTCAATATACAAAAGTCAATATACGTTTTTCAGGTCAATATACCTTAATTTTAATCATGCGATCAACTTTTAACCAATTGTATTCATTGAATAATTTGATTTAATAATAATATTTATTATGATATTAGACCATATGCGAAATTTGATTTACAATTTATATATCTATAGAGTAGAAACATATATCATCTTTAATTGCCGGTGTTTCATAAGTTTAAAAAGACAACACTTTTTAATTTAGACATGCAGCAAAACGTCTTTCACGACAACAGGATCATACGGTACAGTATCTTGGCGCATCCACGGCAAGAAACGACGCGTCGTAATTATGTGGTCTGCCCCTTTTAACTTCGACTTCTATAGTAACAAGATAGCAGTGGGCATCACTGACAAGGGATGTAAGGAACACAGCGACAAATGGTTCGATCTCATGTACGAGAAGACATGTGACTGGTTCCGCCGAGAGACATACAGGAAAACGGCCAACACGGTAATTTACAGGTGAGACTTCGATTATGGAAAGCCTTGTTTAATTATATTTCGTACATACTTCATCACGTTATCCATTTATAGTGCCGTAAAACAAGTTTGATTGGCATAAAAACTGATATTTGAAATGCGTTTTACATGATTGAATCAAATGTTCCAAGATAGCTATGAACTTTTACGCATACATGCTTTTTCCTTTTTGTCTGATTAAATTACAAAAACATACACTTGTCAACTCGTATGGATACTGCTAACTCATCTGTATCACACTTGTTACCATACGGGTACTTAAAGGATCTTCTGCATCCTTACAATTAGCTGTCGTGTATACTAAAATGTATTCGTTTCGACTTAATTGAGGGCAAAGATTGTAATGTAAGATGTGATTACACTCATGACAAATCTTTATAGGTTAATCCATTTGTACTGGGATTTTATAGGTATTATGCACCGCCGAAGGCGATGGGATATGGTATGCGTTCGTCCGTCCGTTCGTCCGTCACACTTTTGTGTGCGTTATGTCTCAGTAACTCTTAATTGGATTTTCGCGAAACTTGCTGGGAAGCATCAATATCAAGTGGAGATGCGCATATTTTCGTTCCGGTTCGATGATTTTTCACGGAGTTATTGCCCTTAGCATTTTCTTTTCATAAAATTCTTGTGCGCTACTTCTCTACCTCTTATCGAAATTTTGCGAAACTTGCTGGGAAGCATCAGTATCAAATGGATATGCGAATATTGTCGTCGTGTTCCGGTTCGATGATTTTTAATGGAGATATGGCCCTTTGAAATTGCTTAAAGACAAATATTGCTACCTTTGATTCTATAAATATCAGAAAACTTTACACTTTTATTTTGTATTTTCGTACTATTCTGACCAAGGAATTGACATAACTGTCTGATATTTTACTTTATATATCTGTATTATTAACAATGAGTGAGATGTGAAATGTGATTATGTGGGGAGAAAATAAAAACACTATTTTTTCTTTATTATTATTTATTTGTTTGTATATTTTCCCCTAAAACAGTACAACTAGAGACAAAACACAACACAAACAAGCTAAATCTTTAAAGGACAAACTTGCATACAGATGGTCTCACATTGAAAACAAATACTATAGCTCTAGTGTGTTAAACACATATGTATAGTATGATATTATAGATGCGTTTTTTTGAAAGGCATGCGATGGGATGGTCCCGGACCAACAACATGCCAAATTACGGGGAGAATAAATGAAAAAAGGTAGAGTAAATACCTCTCTTACATGCACAAACCGCACAATCACCCATGTCTACAATATCAATGTCAATGCCATACATAGCAAAATATACTGCGACAGGGGATATGGCTGTCTCCTATTACTTCCGCGTAACAATACTGCGTAAATTTAGGAGCGCAATATGTAAGAATGCCTATATCTCAGTTCAAATCAAATAATCTTTTTATTGCATACGCCTTTTTAATATTAAAACGAATAATTAGAACAAAACAACAGGTTTTAATATTTGATTTTCATCATAGTTTTTTATTTGAAAAAAAACACATATTGTCGTAACATCATGGGAATTTTTCAAATTCTTTAATTCGCCCAGGTTACATACACATATATCAACAAGAGGTATAAACATATATAAAACGTATAAAAATAACAATGAAACATATGGAAGAGCATTAACGCAAAAAATCCAGACATGTATAGTGTACACATGTACACGTGTAAACCAACACATACAAACTCCAGACTTGTATAATGTACACATGTACACGTATAAATCAACACATACAAACTCCAGACTTGTATAATGTACATATCTTAACGTATAAATCAACACATACTAACTCCAGATTTGTATAATGTTCATATGTACACGCGTAAACCACCACTTCCAAACTCGAGATTTGTACACTAAAACCTATAAAACTAGTAAAATTAGATATAAAAGATGAACAGGAAATTTACCATTATAGGACCACAGTCAACCAAAATCACACAGAAGCAAAAGATAATTACCATGAAACAATAATAGTTACAAAGAAAGCCAACTATTTTGAAAATTCTGTTTTATTTAGTTGAAATTTAAAAACATCATGCAGTATTCCGCTACGGCCATCCTAACATCGATTTTTGAGTCCAACTTAGGAAATGGTAGGAAGGAAAATTTCAAAATCGTAGGGAGAATTTCGGTACCAAAGTGATATACATGAAACAATTAATGTTTAAAGTGTCGGAGTAAAACAACTTCAGCATTGTTATAAAAAAATCGAATTTGAAAGAGTCCTTTCCAGAACCTCTATACTAAGGCTATACTAGATCTAGATCTAATCTATACACGACTGCCATAAAACCCAATAAACCTGGCCACCCATTAATTTCCCGAAATGTTGTACTCTATAGCTCGGTTATCACGTTTGTTTGTTTCTATCAATACTTTTTATGAACTAGAGCGAACAGATCCAGTGGCAAGAAGTATGCGGGGGTAATACCCATAATATTCTTCAACCATATAGTTTTGAACAGGGATGATCTGCACTCTGTATTAAAAGGATATTATACGACCATTCTGTTCTTTGAAATGTTCTAGAATATTCTCTGTAACCAAATACTATCTATAATTTGTGCACAAAGTACTGAGTGACTCTTGGATAGAGGATTATGGTTTGATTGACTGTAAATTAATAATGGAAACGGGATCCTTTGGAAACAAAAACAAAAGCCAAAACTAGCAGACTCGGTTTTATTGAGAGGTAAAGTGGTAATGTAAAGTTTCAACACCTCTCACGCCTCTTAGCAACGCGTTTTAGCAGCAGCTTAAGCGGTATTCTAAATATCATGCAGATTTGGTTTGATGATTCCAAAGGATCAGTAAATAATAACATAACTGATTTGTAGTCATATGAAAGGCTAAACACATCCACTGCCATTAGTCGATCAGGCAATGTAGCATTTAAAGACCACAGGCAACAAAAAACACACACAAGAAAACACGTACAGAAATAAAAATAACTACAAAGATGAATAAAATGAAAGATATGACATCACAAACATAAAAGGGTTGCAATTAGCCTTGGAACATGTGGAACGGTCATGGAAAAAGGTACGGAAAAAGAAATAATGAAATTAAAAATCACGACAGTAAGCAATAATAAACATCCGGGTTCGATTGTCAGTGGGGTCAAAACGAACTCCAGCATATTCTCCCATTTATGCTCATGTGAGATAGGCATTTACCTCATGTGAGATAACTCTATCTCACATGACATGTGACTTATGACGTCATGACGTTACGTCGACGTCGCCTTATTCTGGCGTTAAATCAGCAAAGTCATTGATTTTATGCCGTTATTAAACACATAATTGGAGAAAAACAATCCATCATGAGTGATCCATGTGAGATAGCGAAATCTCACCCTCGGGATCAGAATTGCAACCAGGCACTCGGCAGAGCCTCATCCCTGGTTACAATTCTGACCCTCGGGTGAGCTTTCTCTATCTCACATGGATACTCATGATGGATTCTTATAATCTTATTCGGACGAGGTACTGTGATAGTATATCAAAGGGGTGGAGGAAAAGACATAGCACTTGCAAGTTACAGATCTCGCCAAATGTTGGTGTTAATCAGTGATTCACACCAGTAAACCTAACCTTAAATCTTCCTGTCGAGGCATCATAGATCCGCAAAAGGGGCTTTGAACCAAAAACATATCAAGAAAATATAATATATGTAATAGGTAAATAAACCCCGAGCAATAATTTTCATTCACACAAATGACGAACGATATATTAATAGTAACAATCACTCGAATTGTGTATGTTACAAACAAAGCATTTTCCTACTGATAGAAAATGTTGCCGATGGTACTATATAAATATATTCCCGTTTAAATGTTTACCCTATCAATAAAACAAAATACCGTGTTCCCTGCCCTGGAGAACTATCCATAAATCATTTACCTATCTTACAGGGACAATGATTTCCAAATAAGGGGTATCATGGCAACGACTCATCAAACAGTTGTGAGGATAACGGTAGTACCCTTACGTGAAGACGATTTGGCAGCCCCAATAAAGGCATGCCTATATGCAACGTTCGAGGTTAGACTATCTATCTATCTATCTATCTATCTATCTATCTATCTATCTATCTATCTATCTATCTATCTATCTATCTATCTATCTATCTATCTATCATCTATCTATCTATCTATCTATCTATCTATCTATCTATCTATCTATCTATCTATCTATCTATCTATCTATCTATCTATCTATCTATCTATCTATCTATCTATCTATCTATCTATCTATATATCTATCTATATATCTATCTATCTATCTATCTATCTATCTATCTATCTATCTATCTATCTATCTATCTATGTCTATCTATCTATCTATGTATGTCTGTCTGTCTGTCTATCTAGTCTATCTAGTCTGTATGTCTGTCTGTCTGCTTGACTGCCTCTATCTGTCTATCTGGCTGTCTGGCTGGCTGCCTGCCTGTGTGCCTGCCTGTCTCACTGTCTCACAGCGACTCAATTTTGATGCCTTTTCATTATATTATATTACTCAAGTTATCAAATAGTGGCATGAACATAGTCAATACTTGTTGGTGACTGGGTGAAAGATCTGAAGACTGCGATGGCTTGGGATATGCACATTTGTTTAAAATGGCATGTCGTGATTCTAAGAAAATGACATCTTTGGAAAATTCATGTTCGCCTCAAAAGAAAAATAGCACAGTAAACACTCATACGAAGATTGGTGTGTCACTGGTTGATCGAGATCGGCTCGTATCCGAATGTTAACGTTTCATAAATACTTAATCTTTAGTATACACAACTTGTGCCAACAGTAGCCATAACTAAATGAAATCATGACTATATGAAATACAGTAGCTTTGCACGCCATTGACCTTTTTATTTGTTTATGGAAAATGAGGGAACAAGGTAACTATTCAGTTTGTAGAAACAGTGTAACGTCATACCACGTTTAAAGAACAACGATGGTTTATATTCTGTATCTGACGAAGAAAAGAAGGCAAATTTATTGAATGACTTTTTTACATCAATATCAACTGTTGACGACACCAATGCCACTCTACCACAATTTATACCTAAGACGATCAATACTATCAATGATATTAATATTACTTAAAATGAAATTTCTGATATCCTATCAACTTTAGTGATAAATAAAGCTAGTGGGCCGGATGAAATAAGTCATAAAGTCCTGAAAGAAACTTCAAGAACAATATGTCGCCCCGTGTGTATTCTGTTTAATCGTTCAATTCAAGACAACATCTTTCCACAATGCCGGAAATTAGCTAATGTTATGCCACTTTTTAAATCAGGTGATAAAGATTCACCATCAAACTATAGACCAATATCATTTATTAGTTGCGTTGGAAAAGTTATGGAACGCGTGATATTCAAAGATATTTTTAATTTTTTGCTTACCAATAATTTAATATTTAAAAACCAGTCTGGTTTCTTACCTGGTCACTCAACAGTTTATCAAATAATTGATATTTATATAATCAAATATGCAAAGCGATTGATGAAAACAAATTTACATGTATGGTATTTTTTGATATATCCAAAGCTTTTGATCGTATCTGGCACGCAGCTTTAATTTTTAAACTCCGACAACATGGCATTTCAGGCAACCTTATTAACTGGATAAATAATTATATAACTGATCGCAAACAACGAGTTTTCGTTGGTACCCCAAGGCTTCGTTCTAGGACCATTATTGTGTTTAATTTATATAAACGACATAGCTGATGCATTGCTTAGTACGACAAGGCTTTTTGCTGATGACAGTTCTATTGCGGTATCTACATCCGACTTAGATTATATGGAAGCTACAATTAATGAGGACTTGTGTAAAATATCGAATTGGTCAAAGCAATGGCTAGTAAAATTTAATCCATCTAAAACTGAAGTTTTCTTCTTTTCACTTGCAAACAAAAACCGTCCGTTTTTGATATTTGAAAATACTCAACTTAACTTTGTTGACCATCATAAAAATCTAGGAGTAACCCTTAGTCATGATGGGTCCTGGCATCAATATATTTCAAATATTGTAATTTCTGCGTCTAAGGTATTAGGTTCAATGAAATTAATGAAATTTAAATTAAAACGTCAAACGCTTAATCAAATATATAAATCTTACCTTCGCCCTATTTTAGAATACGCGGCTATAGTATGGGATAGTTGTACAAATTATGTAAAAGATAACTTAGAAAAAATACAATAAGAAGCCGCGCGAATAGTTACTGGCCTTACTCGTTCTGTCTCTATACAAAAATTGTTAACTGAAATTGGTTGGGTCTCTCTGGCCGATAGAAGACACATCCAAAAGTTGATATTGACCTTTAAGTTTAAAAATGGAGATTAACCGAGTTACTTGAATGAAATATTCCCTGTAAATATTTCGGAATCGAATCCTTACAACTTAGGAAACAGTTCTAACTTTATTACTTTACCTAGAAGAACCGAACTGTTTTCGAGATCAGTCTTACCGTCATCTCTAAAACTTTGGAACGAACTTGATATTAATATTCGCGAAGCACCATCCCTTTCGAGTTTTAAAACTAGACTGAACAATTACTTTAAACCACTGATAATACCCCAATACTACATATTGGGTGATAGATACCTTTCAGTTCTACATGCGCGTTTGCGAAACAATCTCTTTCTTAATCATTTGAGGGATAATCCCAATTGTATATGTGGTGATGGTTTTGAAGATGTTGAGCATTATTTGTTTAGATGTGTAATTTTCAGAAATGAAAGACGGCAATTATTTTTAGACACTCGTATATTTCATCCGTTAAGTACTCACAAACTTGTATACGGCATCGACCAACTAACGGACGAGGAAAATCATATTCTATTTAGTCATGTTCAAAACTATATTAAAAACACTAAACGATTCCAAAATCCTTAACTTTGTATCAATATAACGTTATATTTTGTCTATATCAACTGTCGCTATGTTTCTATCAGCCTGAACGGGGATATTGTGGTGTTATTTCGGTGGAGATTTCATGGGGGTAGAATGGCACGGCAGAGTTTAATTTTTTGGATTTTGTTTTTCTTATTTTTTTTTTCTTCGTTTTTCCTGATCAAATTTATATTTAAATGTATTGTTACAATTTCAAACCGATAATCATGTACACTTTTTCAGCCTCAGTGGAGAGAACTGTAACTAATGTTGTAATAACTTGTAGTTCAATCCATTTGCATATGTTGCTATGGATATTGTGATGTTGTATTGATGTATTGTAACATATCTACAATAAAAAATATTATTAAACTAACTGAGAACAATTATCTGAGTGAGATTTGGTGGCATGTCTACAGAAACGAGTCCTTAAATTATTTTGTGAACAAATAAACACAACGTATCCAACGAGCTAGCTGTTAACTGTAGCATACTAACACACGCCTCTGTGCTGAACTCTATCTAACTATAGTAATTATGTTTCTCGGTTTGGAATCTAAACGGAAAAATGAACATTCAAAACGTCGCAAACACATGTCGTATCGGCTACTTCACGTACACATGTGTTGGATCTAATATTTCTTTTTTCTAAAACCTCGAGACCTGTTGACAAAACATGTCGTTTTGTTGGATGTGGTTGTTCCAAGAACGGATGATGCTAATACAATTTATATTATTATACCTCACGTTTACACTCCTGTATAAATTGCCCATACCCTTAGCGTGAAGCAATGTTTACTGTTCACCGGTAAACAATCTTTACTGTCACACGATTGTGACGTCATGGGAAGTATAAAAATAGTTTTTTTTGGCAATTGGAAATCGGTGGACGCTTATTAAAATACAGTTGAAGTTATGTCAATCGTAAGACGCTTGGTTTACCAAACGACAATAAACAAATGTGGCGAGCAGATTTATTAATTAAAATCAAAACTGGTATAAAAATATAAATTAAAAAAAATATATATATTGAGATTGACCTCCCCCCCCCCCTTCCTACACCCCCCCAGATTCCCGCACCCCCTCATATATTTAAATTTTAATCAAAACATTTGTTCGGTATAATAAAATAAATATTGCATCCCCGTGAGGGTGACAGTGGATATTGTCAACCTTCGGAAAAATAATGTCTACCTCGGCTTCGCCTATATAATATGCTTTGTTGATACGTAAAACATGTAATGCAGCAATCCTATGAATACTGTTATGTGCAACACATAAATGGAGGATCTTACACGAGCGACTGTGTATAATTGATTTTAATAAACGAGTTAGATAAAATGATAGGATGTGAGGCTCTTTTGAGTATTCGATCTTTTTACCCAACGAGTTTATTAAAGTCAGTTATCCACAGTCACGAATGTAAGCTAATATTTATCACGTAACACATCTACGAAGTAAGAGTAAAACTTTAATGTTGTCAATTTACGTTGTATACGCGGAAAATTGTAAAAGAAATCTTGACGTGATACTATACACTAGTGTCTTACTATAAATAAGACATGACTTTATTACACCACCAAAAGCCATGTTATGTGATAAACCAAATTAATATACTTTTCCCTGTTCTGATACAAAATTACTGTATTGTTCTTACAGGGACAACGACGTATCACCTTGATCAACGATGAGACTGATCCATCAGACGAAGATGAAGTCACCACACCGTGTTAGTGTAGACTAACGATATTATAAATGCAGCAGTTATTGTACAACTGTTGTATTTGTTCCATTGCACATGCATAGTCTACACATATTCTATAAATGCAACGTCATGTCTCCTTTTGTACAAATATAGTGTTTGCTTCTCTATAGTATGCGAGTGTCATTTCAAGTGTCATTGTGAATTCAGTTTTCTGCATATCGAATACAGTTATCCGCCGTTTATACTGGTGATGGGAAGCTGATCTTACACATGGCGGAAGATAAAAGTCGCGCGCTGATATCAAGAAGGACAGTTGCTTGACACATGACGCCATTGTGTAAATAAAAACGCAAAAAGTTAGTAGTTGGCGACGTCAACGCGCAGACTGTAAATGTTATGCAAGACAAAGAACCATCATAGGTAACCGGTTTAGATACGGCAGAGCCTCGGTTCCGATAAAACAGTTATACCTCGTGTTGGAATATTCTATCTTCAACAGATACCCATGCAAGATTCTTATAATACATTCTGTCTAGTATTTAATTTGGGACTGACGAAGTTTGTCAGTCCAATGAGTTTGCAACATAACATAACATATTATACACAGCTGGATGGAAACACTCAACTTTTCGCTTTTTAAAATACTTTCGGGGCGATGTTATCAAATTCTTTATATTTCCCCTTCTTATTTTGTGTAACTTAATATCCGACGCGTATATGTTGACACAATAGCAGTCATTTACCAATGATCATCACTTATTTTCATCAATGTTCTTATGTATGACTATAACCTTTAACAATAATAAAACCGTTTAAATGACCCTTATTAGTGATAGTTTTCTCAAACCATGTTTTCATAAGTATTTTTTTTAAAACTTGAAAACCGTTCAGGCGTTGAACATAAAAGTAACAACAACACAAAACAAGAACAAAGACAATTACAAATATGTAGCTTTATCAAACAATAATAACATGTTCAAAATACATGTTATAGCTATATACAAAAGAAGTTCAGTGAAATGATAAATTTTAATATATATTTTAACATCTCCGGTCATCCAGTTAATTCGGTGTCTGTTTTATTATAAATGACCGCTGTAGGTTCGAATCCCACTGGGAGCTTGACTTGTAAGTGAGGAAGTGTCGATTCTTACGGATGGCGGGAGGTGTACAGTACTGGTTCTACCCAGGAAAAGCGGGTGGCCTGCCTCCACCACAAAAGATCGACCGTCATATATCTTACATGTGTTGAAAATGACATAAAACGCCATACAAACAAACAAACAAACAAACAAACAAACAAATTATAAATGAGAATCTGAAAACATATTTTGAGCAAATCTTATTGGGAGATCGCTCACATGCCAAAGTATCAGATTGCAGATCGTAGCCTTTATTGTATAATATTTAATTCCGCAATAAACCAACTGCGTCTTGGCAACTGCGCTTGGCGAAGTCGGTTTGAGCGTCGTCTACTATGTGTCTACTGAACCGAAGGATTCGAACCTTATACGTGTTATATAAGGCAACATTTTTTTAAACCATACAATGTTAAGATATTTAAAAAAATATTATACGAAACTATTACGGAATAAAACTGACTGGTTTCGATAATTTGGCATTTGAGTACTCTGTTGGAGAGAACTGTCATAGTTAATCTTAAAGTTGTATATTAAATTTGATTGAATGTATTATTCATACTCTAAGTTATAGTATTGTTATTTTGTCCAAATATGGATTATGTCTCTAGCATTTGGGGATATAAGGATTACACGAAGCCTGAACATTTACGTTATAAAATTACATGAATAATCATTAAATGTAAACCACCAAACCTATACGATTTCCGCTTTGTAAAAAGTAGGTAAATCAACTACCATTTTCCCTTTGATGGTAATGTCTATGCATAATAATAGACTTACGAAAAAGGACTTGTAATCCCTTTAGTCAAGGTGATATGTGTTGGATACCGTCAAAATAATGATTACGTTTATGGAAAAGAACTAGTATATATATGAATATTAATAGGCTTAATAAACATATTGTTGATTATTCAGTATTTTTTAACAATATGTCACAAGATATTTATAAAATAAAATCTTTAAAGATATAATCTGTTTCGGCGTTTGACAATTTGTTCTTACAGGTATACATATCTTGTTCATACGTTATACGAAAAGTTCAATCTACGAGTAAATATCATTTGATGGCAACTTATTAGGAACAAATGGCAAACTAATGTAAATTTTCAAAGCAAATTGCCACGAGCAATTATAAAATATATTTAAAGATAGATAGATAGCGTATTGATTTAAACTTATCTGTCTATCTAATGATTGAGAAACTATGTTCAGCTACATTCGCTCATCGCTAAATATAGAGCAGTTAAATTGTCAATCGAAAATTAATTAGGCGGTTACCAGAAATGTTCAAGAAAGTAGAGAATATGCAAACAATGTCAGACACAATGTGTAGAAACGGTACTTATTTTGTTTCATACTGTAAGAAAAGCAATCGTCGTGCCTAGCTTATTGAATTATTGCATAAACTCGCTCATATTTTTCTCGACACAACTACTGAGACAGATTTTTTTTATTTTAACTCACGAATGTAGGAACCTCAAATCACATATGTAAAAATATTGACAAATGTTAAATAAAAAGTAAGCAAAAACATACCACAAATCTAACACGATTGGTTACATATGTAGAACATATATCTTGTGACAAATGTCAACAAATAAAAATCACAAATGTAATAACGACATGCAAATGAGGTTGTAGTTATAATATCGTTATCAGTTGAGTTAACATAAGAACATTGTTTAACCCCCCCCCCCCCCCCCCCCCCCCCCCCCACAACCCCAGCGGCCTTTTATTCACTTACCGTTTCAAGGCGGTACCCATATTGTCAACTTTTATGTTTGTGATGTCATATCTTGCCTTGTAATGCACGTGTGTTGTTCATTCGATTCCCTGGTCATTAAAACAAAAGTGTAAAACGTAGAAAAGGGGGTGCTACGGCCTAGTTGAGGGTGTGTTGCTTTATGTTTTAGAGCGTGTGCTAGTATTATGTTAGGATTATGTCATTGAATACGAACTTCTAGCCAGGACAATGCAGATATGTCCATGAATGGTGATTCGTCCTTACTAACACAATGACTGGGGACAGCGCCTATTCAATTTGCATTAAACTAATTAATGAGCTATTTTAGATGTGATCTGGAAGAAACACGAATCAAATAAAATACGAATAGAATCATATGGGTAGTCTCTTTGATATATTTGCCGTTTACTTACGGAATAACGGAAGTTCCCTTCAAAAACCTGTACCTGATGTAGAACAGTCATACTAATTACTAGGTCCGTTGTCTGAAACATTCCACAGCCATTAACATTATACTATATACGACTGTGTTTGTATCTCATACGAATTAAATGTTTGAATATCTAAAAGTATGACGGTAAATGTTCTCTCATAATTAACAAAAATTAAAGGGTATTTTACAGATCGCCAAATAGTTATGGTATAGGCAATTTATTCGGAATGGAAGTATATATTTTTCTTATAAATGGGATAACTTCAAAAACACTAGCATGAGGGAAACACTATAAACATTATTGAAAAGACATTGCAGGCACGTTGTTTTTGTATTTATTGTGTTTGACGATTTCCAAATATCTACTTTCATACATTTTTTTATATGACAATTGTCGATAACGCTCATTAAATTTCACAATTGGATTTACGTGTCGTTATATAACGGAAGAGTTATCGAGCGGACAAGGTTGTGTCTACAGATAGACAAACAGACGGGCGGAAAGACTGATTGCAGTATACCCCCACCTTATCCTTGTTTTGCAGGTTTTTACATAATAGAATGCATATATCATTGTATATGGCAGCTAAAATGTTATTTTGAATTGAAACAAGAAGTTGAATTTGTGCCACGGTATTCTATGACGGGGATAGAGGAGAGTTCTGAAAAGAACTTGGAAAAGGATGAAAGAATTATCAGAATTGGATGATAAACAAGCAAGATATGATCATTTGAAGGTTGTTTTGAAACTGATATAGAAGTCGCCATTTTGAGAACTATGATATCATAGTTCTAACTTACCGTATATGGAATATTTATAATTATTATAGTTTACTGATTCCTAAAGAAAAACAACCACGCCTGTATGAAACACGTTGGCTGCTTTTAAAACGCACCCATTGGTCCTATGAAGAGGCCATACAGCTGTTATAGAGATGGAGAAGCAACTGGGAGGGAAAATAAAATCTGGAAACATATAAAGATGCACATAATTTAATCATGCATTATTATGGTGTGTTCATTATCAGTTGATAACTTTATTAACATTCGACATCATTTGCACGTGAAGCAAGTCGTTATTACATTTGTGAACTTTTTTTTTTTTTACATTTGTCACAAAATATTTGTTTACATATTTAACCAATAGTGATACATTTGTGGCATATTTAACCAATCGTGATACATTTGTGGCGTATTTAACCAATCGTGATACATTTATGGCATATTCTGACATACGTGATTGTTTTTTAACATTTGTCACCATATTTACATATGTGAAATTTCTTACGTTTGAGGTTCCTACAACGAAACAATTGTATTAAAAAATGAAACAGTGTTAGTTTTACTAATGTCTTATAAAACGTTCAAACTAATTTCTAATACACTTTGATATTTAGGTTAATATTTACTCTACAGTAAACAATGCAAATAAATTTATGTACTCACTTGTTTATATGCGTAAAATGGAATTATTAGCTATATTTCCGTAAGTTTTGTGTTTTATTTCCAAAAAAAAGAGCCCTGTCCTATTAAAGTAAACTGGTTTTGCACCTTTTTCAAAAGTGTTTTTGAATGTTTTAACATGTTTAATGGATAACAATACCCACACATTGGTGTAACATAAACTGAAACGGTTCGCGAAAGGAAAATGTACCTATACCATTCGATTGTCATATAAATCTAAAATTTAACCAGCTTTTAAACATTGGACATTTATTTTAAAAAAAATTAAGTACGTGCTTGGATTATTTGGCGGTGGTGGGGGCTTAAACAACACGTACTTTTTAAATTTGGACACAGATCATGTTTGTCAAATTAGGCGTTTTGTCCGTTTTTAAATAAAGTTCTGAATGGAATGTATTCGGAATTCAAGTTATAAGGAAAACAAATTAAAAGGAAAACGATGTATATTATTAATACATATTTTGAAGGAAACTAAATAAAATATACTGCATACTCACTACTATTGCAGTAGAGCAGAAAATGTCCGCCTCCATCATTCACATTTGTTGTAGTTTGTATCCCGTGTTGGAATAGCCTGACACTCTAGGTGTAGCACACCCACTGAAACACAGGAAGTGTCGGCCTGGCGTCAATAAATAATTCTCGTTTCTTTTTGTAAAACACACTGTTGATCTATTTGTTACATTTTTCAAGCATTGTCATGTTAAATTGTGAGCCTTTAATTTATTTTGCTTATATGGAAATGAGTGTATGAATACAATATTATGGCATCTCAGTGTTTATGTTTATAAAGAAGCATTCATTCAAGAGACAAGTTCTTTCTTAGAAGATACATGACGCCCATTTTTCTGTGGATTTTTTTGGCAGCATATGTGTCATTTGTGATGAGAATGTAAGTTATTCATTTTTAATTTGGGTCTAGATATGAATGACAACATGGCATTTAAACTTTAATTCACACACAACTCAATGCAACAATCAATGGGCGTGTTACACCTCTAGTCCAATGTAAAACGCCGTTAGACAATGTGCACCATGAACATAGACTGGTACCAATTCTCTAGATAAATCAAAGTGCAAAATCGAATTGAAACAGAGCCAAACTGAGTTCTATTGTCAACTACGCATTTTATAACTATGTACGATCCAAAAACCATGTGAGGGCATATTTGATAACAGTAGGTATATAAATCGAACAGGAAATGCAGCAGTCACACAACTCAGTCATCCAAAACACGCATTCAAAACAAACAACAGATACATAATAGGAAATACAGAAGCCATGTATGCGACACAACAAAATGAAAGAGTTTACAATAGGTGTACGGCCTTGAAACGGCCAGTGACAAACTACCGCTGGGGATTTCAATCAGGTTAATAAGCTACATTAGGCTGGGTATTCATATGTTTACTTAATGTTGCATATATTCTTCTGAAATGTTCTGTATATGTTATATTTTGTAACAATACCATTTTTCACTTCAATAAGTTAAATAAATAAATAATGTATATACCTACTTCGAGTAGGCTTCGAGTAGGATTACTATTTAAATATATGCTAACTATGTCACTCTC